>JAQHUG010001066.1:38190-48403 GCA_028555095.1 Dicrostonyx torquatus
GGGTCCCGTCAAAGGGGAGCCTTGCCCGGGGACCCTCTGGGATGTGGGACACAGAAAAGCTGGGGGAAGGGGAGAGGGATTCTCCTAATCAAGCAGAGTACCTGGGGGCTAGAGTTGATCTTACCCTCAGTTGAGCCGGTGGATCTGAAGCTGTGGCACTCACCAAGGACCCGCCGCCATGAAAAGGGCTCCTGAGATTTCTTGAAACAACATACAGTATACTGATGACAATTTTGGTAAGAACAATGGGTTAGTTCAGCTAAAGTAAAAATACTTGTGAAAAACCTGCTTGTGAATGTAATTGTGTTCCTAATTAGTAAAACAAGCATGAAAAAGAACTGTAACTACTAAAATACATCAGAGTCAGATAAAATAATAGCTACCAGTAATTCTCTGCTCAATATTATTAGAGGCATTTGGTGCAGTTCAAAATCTCCTTATATTTTAGGTTAAGTGAGATCTATGAGGACTGAAATGATCTTGTGAGGTATAGTATCTAAGCCTACTAGTACAGTATAATAGTACTGACTTGGATCCTCGAGGCCCAATGCTATTGTAGGCAATACACAAGTTCATTTTTTAAACATATTATCCATGGGTATTACCAGCTTAAAGCTTGCTCTATATTACTTGATATACTTGGGTCGAATGCCACAATCACTTTTCAAGTTTCTTAAAGAAGAAAGCCTTTCACTCTTCATTTACTGCTACAAATGAATGCCAAGGTGTAATGTGCTTTAAATAAATATGCTTACAGGTATGGATCACAGAGATATTTCTCTGAGCATTTCTGTCTAGAGTCACTGATATTGAGATAAACCTAGTAATAAAAGATTTATTAACAGAAACTGAATGGAGCTTGTTTCAAGACAATGTTCAATGGATATTTTCTAAATGTCTACTACTGGTTAACTACTGCAGAAAACAGCAGGTGTATTTTAACAGAACAAACTCATGGTCTTGTACACAATTTGTGGCAGGCCTTGTTCTCCTGAGTTCCTTCTCTGAAACAAGCCTGGTAGAAAAATAAATGGATCATAACAACAATGTTCCTGAATTTGTCCTGCTGGACGTCACTCAGGATCCTGCTGGGCAAAAGGTATTATTTGTTATGTTTTTACTCATTTACATTGTGACAATGGTGGAAGCCTGATCATTGTAGGGACAATGATTTCCAGCCCCTCTTTGGTCTCCCCAATGTACTTCTTCCTTGTCTCTATGTCCCTCATGGATGCTGTTTATTCTGCTGTCATCTCACTCAATTTGATTGTAGACTTGCTCTGTGATAAGAAGACCATCTCCTTCACAGCATGCATAAGCCAGCTCTTTATAGAGAATTTATTTGGAGGTGTTGAAATTGTCATTTTGGTGACAATGGCCTATGATTGATATGTGGCCATCTGTAAGTATTGTAAATGGGTGGAGAGAGGTGCGGGTTGTGTTCCCGGCACTCAGTTCCCAGCTGCTGGCCCACTCAGCCTCTGGTTGCTTGCTTATGCCCAAAATAACCACATGAGAACGGTATTCATTTAAACTCTGCCTGGCCCATTATCTCCAGCCTTTTTTTTTTTGGCTAACTCTCACATCTAAACTAACCCATTTTAAAAGTCTGTGTGTCACCACGAGGTGGGTGACTTACTGAAAGGTCTAACCTGCATCCTTCTTTGGCGGTGGCTCATGGCGTCTGGCACACTTCCTTCTCTCTTCCCAGAACTTCCGTTCTGTCTACTCTGCCCACCTAAGGGCTGAAAAAACCTCTAAATGGTTTACTATGTGTTAAAAATATATGCAGGCTAAAGGTTAATGTCCTTAAAATAAAAAAAGAGAGTAATTGGGTGTGGTGGTACATATCTTTAATCCCAATGACTGGGAGCAGGGGCAGACTGAGCTCTATGAGTTCAAGGTGTGGAATCATGCTTTTAATCCCAAAGTTTGGGAGGCAGAGGCAGACAGACCTCTGTGAATTCAAGGTGTGGTGGCAGACACCTTTAATCCCAGCACTTGGGAGGCAGAGACAGGTGGATCTCTGTGACTTCAAGGACAAAGATACACAGAAACCCTGTCTCAAAAAGTAAAAGTAAAAATAAAAGAAATAGAGGTTAAAATAAAGCAGCATAAAGATGGAAAATACACAGAGAATCTGGATACTATATGTTATTTTTCTCTCTTTGAATTGTTTGAATACTGAGGAAGGAGCAACAGCTGTTAAAAAGATATTTACTTATAAATGCTGCAGAACTAATCCAAGATAGGTATTTTGAAAATACCTTGACTTCAAAATTGAAGTCAAAAGGTATGTTACTTTGGAGAAGAGATTTTCCTTTTGTTTCCACAGGAAATGAGAGGCTGTGGATTCATTCTGAGCTAAGAAAAATCAGGTTTCATCAAGGAAGACCACCTGAGAAATCTCTGGTAGGAACATATGGCCCTGATGTCTGACTTATATACCCAAAACAGATTCAAGATGCTGTCTGAGATGATCAAGACTCATAGGATACTTCAGTCAAGGACTTAATCATAATTCTAAATTTTCTTTAGGTTCCCATAAGATTATCAGTGCCCCAACAAGCCGGAAGTAGCCTGGAATTCTACACCCACATTCCCAAAAAATGGACTATGGCTATTTTCCTTTGTTAAAAAAAAGAGGGGTAGTGGTGCAGGAGAATTGTCTGTATTCTGTCAATCATGTTTTAAATAAATTCTGATTGGCCAGGCAGGAAGTATAGGCGGGTCAACCAGACAAGAAGTAGAGGCAGGGCGATGAGAATGGCTGGGAAGAAGGAATCTCTTTCTGCACTCCCACCCAGTCCACCGAAGAAGCAGGATGTGACTCTACCCAACTGAGGAAGGTTCCAAGCCATGTGGCTAACACAGATAAGAACAATGGATTAATATATGTTACAATAGCTAATAAGAAGCCTGAGATAATGGGCCAATCAGTTTATTAACTAATGCAGACTCTCTGTGTAACTTTTCTTTGGTTCTTGCCAGCTGTGGGGTACTGGGTGGGACAGAAACTCCAACAAGCCAGCCCTCATGTTACAGCTAAGTATATGGTAATGTGTAACAGTTACTAATCATCTCATTTTGGAATATTTCTTTTACATTATGGGTTTTCATGTCCCTTGGCATTTAACTACTTTCTTTCTTTGCAATATTCAAACCTTTATACTCTGGGGATTATTCAGGGAAAGAAACCTATCCAGGAGAGATTTCTCCATTTGAATTTGCTCCAAGTATTTTACCAAATTAATTTGTAGTGATCTTAAAATCTTTTATGCTGGAAATAAAGATAAATGTACCAGAAGATTTCTGAAAAGTCAATTATGCTCAAGCTGGAGGAGGTGTACTGGTGTTTAGTTCTTGAGATGTCAGATTTTCTATAAATATCTATCATTGCTTAAAGACGCTTATAGAAAGTATCAATTTTATTGGGTGATAAGTTTAAGATATAGATTAAAGTTTTTAAGTAGAATAGTATTTGGAAGGATTATGACTCAATAAAGGCTAAAGAGGTCTCTTTTAACTTGTAAGAAAACTTCAGCTTTGCTATGAGGTTAGTCTGCTTTTCCACTGTTAGATAAGATTTTTAATAGTTAAGCTCATGAAAGTAAAGTCAGTTCACCAAAATAAACCAAAAGGAGAAAAATTTAAGTAACTATTATTGCTTCAATTTTTTTCTCTCTGGTTATTGTTGTTCATTTGTAACATCAAAATTGGGCAATTAGTTTTTAATTTATTTGGTCAAATTTATACATAATTATCCAAATGCAATAACTTTGTTTTTTCTTTGATTTTTTTTAGCAAAATTAAAATATTCACTTACCCTTATACAAGTATTGTTATTATATTTAGGTATCTTTATATCTGTAATCACAAGTTCACTCGTATATTTATACTCAACAGTCCATGCTTACTCAAATAGGTCATGGATTTTTCCATCAGGGGCACATGCAATATCTGCTTTCTTGAAATCATGAACTGGGGGTTCAAGATAGTTGTTATTTTTATGTTTTGAAGCATATTGTTTTTGAAGTTTGCATTGTCTTATGAGAGGCATACAGATAGGTAAATAAGATGACAAATACAGAAGTTAAGTGGGACATACATAGGATATTTCTTTTTAGTTTCATAATCTCATTAGTCTTTATTTTCTATATTGGCATATGAAAGGTTTTGTATGTTATATAAAAATGGAAACTAAATTTTTATAGGTATTATAGAATATATTATATGAATATTTAACAGAGGCACAAAATTTTTGATATCCAAAATTACATATATTTCAATTGCAGGATAAGGGAAATATAATTTTTCTTGAGGACTAATATTAATTTTCGTATGTGAATCTTAAAATGATGGCACACAGTGTCTTAGTTTATAAACTCATCAAAGCTCATGGTCATATTGCCCCTTATAAACTATCATGTTGATTTATATACTGTCATGTTGAAGTTCTTTCATATTCTTAAACACAGTATTTAATTATTCTTAGAAAAATTTTAATGTCCAATATTAAAAATGCAATTACATTATTCTATCAGTTTGTAATACTAACATCTTAAATTTTCTTGTTAAAGTTTAAGCATTCTGTTTTGATTGTATTTTGATATTATTGAACAAGACTTTGGAGATTTGACCCATTGAAATTCAGTATTGGTAATCAATGAAAGTGAAGGAGCAAAACCTGACAAGAAGTACAATATGCAAGGGTGAGTACTGGACACAGGACTTCTCTTTATGTCACTTAGCAGCTGAGATGTTTTCTGCTTATAGCTTCTACAACTCCACATCATAATGAGAATTGTACACACAGAAGGAATATCAGGTCTGACTTCTCAAGAAAACTTCAAATGCCCCTTCACCATAAAAATCATTCAAACAGCATCATCTTGTTTGCTTGTTTCTGGACAAAATTCATCATCTCACAGGTAAATAATCTTTATACCTATCATTAGTAAAGAGCATTATTTCCTAAGACATACAAGTTAGTATAAAAGTATGTTATTTATACTTCAGATTAAGTCAAATGTTCTGTTGAAATGAATGGTGATAATTCATCATTCTTTGTCACAGTGAAGTACTCAAAAAATTTCTAATATCTATCACCTTCATGTTTACCAGGCTGCTTTTTACTGCTTATGTATAGGGACAGCAATAACAAAGTGACCTAAGAAAGGAGTTACTAAACATGCCCTTCTAGAAGAAATGAGGAAATAGGGCATTGACAAGATGCTTATGTGGTAAAAGTTCATCTTCACAGCAAGGAAAAGAACCTTGGATCAATAAATAAATCCATATGGCTTCACAACCCACATTATATACCATTGGTCAAGGATTGACTTTTCCCTTTAAGACACTGCTTTCATGGATGTGAACACTGCATTTCTAACTGAGCACTTTCTACCCGGAAAAATGATACTTAAAACCAATAATGAGTGTTCTCTACCCAAGTCCTTAGTTTATGTTTCCTCCTGTTTTACTACCTATGTCATTTAAGAGCAAGAAAAATGTGAATTTCAGATGAAGTATTTGATGATACTGTGGGATAGAAGATTTCTGAGTTATTTGAATTTAGTAAAATTGAGTATATTTGTTGTCTCCTGGGATTATAGAAATTAGTTGAAATAATTGCTATAGATAGAAATGTTTTAAATACAGTTGTAATTACTTGATGCAGTTTCACATCAAATCTCTCAAAATTATATGAGATTTCCATGCAGACTGAAAGCCTTTGAGAAGTGCTGGTCATTTGCCTAATGTTACAGTATTATGGCATTGAGCTTTATGTTCCTAGAAACCTAGATCACATTTTTAATATGTTATCAGATAAAGCAATTTACAGCATTGCTTCTATATTAATTTAGCTAGTGAAGGTTTGTGATAACATAGAAACCAGATTTCTTAAAAGTGGGAATTATTTTTCTGTCATTATTGAAAACTGTGATGATTTTGTGCAATTGTATATTTTAAATAATTCTATATTGTATGTATACATACATATAATACATAGTTAATTAAATTGTGATAAGCAGAGCAATACTTGATAAAATCATCATAAGGAAATAAAACATTCAAAAGAAAGTTTTATTTATATTCTTGGAGACTTGTTTACTAAATTTATACTGAAACTTACCAAAGTGGAAAACAATGATAAATGTGTTATTCATGTCATAATGATGTCACATATTTAAATTCCCAGCAGGTTCTGTTCTTAGGAGCTGCCATCTTTTATACAAGCTTGCTGAAGGGGCTGATGGGAGAAAGCAGCAATATCACAGAATTTATTCTCCTAGGCCTCACTCAGGATCCTGTTGGGAGAAAAGCATTATTTGTCATGTTTTTATTCATCTACATTGTTACGATGGTGGGAAACCTGCTCATTGTGGTGACAGTCATTACCAGCCCCTCCTTGGGCTCACCAATGTACTTCTTCCTTGCCTCTCTATCATTCTTAGATAGTCTTTTCTCCACTGCCATTTCACCTACGTTAATTATTGACTTATTTTGTGATCGAAAGACTATCTCATTCAGAGCTTGCATGAGCCAGCTCTTTATAGAACATTTATTTGGTGGTGTTGATATTGTCATCCTGGTGGCAATGGCCTATGATCGCTATGTGGCAATCTGTAAGCCACTGCATTATTTGACCATCATGAATCAAAGGGTTTGCATCACTTTGTTGATATTTGCCTGGACTGGAGGTTTTACACACTCTCTAACTCAGATTGTCTTTGTATACAACCTTCCTTTTTGTGGGCCCAATGTCATTGATCATTTTATTTGTGACATGTCCCCATTACTGGTACTTGCATGCACAGACACTTACTTCATTGGCCTCACTGTCATTGCTAATGGTGGAGCCATGTGTATTGTGATCTTCATCCTCCTCCTCCTCTCCTATGGAATCATCCTAAGATCTCTTAAGACTCACAGTCATGAGGCGAGGCGCAAAGCCCTGTCCACTTGCAGCTCCCACATCTTGGTGGTTATCCTCTTTTTTGTTCCATGTATTTTTATGTATGCCAGGCCAGTTTATAACTTTCCTATTGACAAATGCATTACTTTGTTTTATACAATTATCACTCCCATGTTGAACCCTTTAATATATATCTTGAGAAATTCAGAGATGAAAAGTTCTATGATAAAGCTCTGGTATAAATTGCTACCTGCAGATTAAACTGGAAAGTCTCCTTGGTGGAATTACTTTTGTTCTTTGATTATAACAAAGGATGATATCATCTACTGATTGTATTTATCTAGAATACTTTTCTTCATGTAAAGTCTTTGAAAAAATAAAGTTTTCCTTTGGGATTGAAACCAGTATGACATTATTTTAGTATTATAAAAAGGTCCTGTGGATTTATCCCATATAAAAATAAAACTATATTACCTGAGAATATAACTATTCTCTTTTGAAATTTAAATCAGAGTTATTACACAGCATTTTTTATAAATTAAAAAATATACAACAATATTTTGTATATTATTTTCCCCAGACCTTTCTATAGTTATGACTAATAAACACATTTCTGAGACTAAAAGAAAGGATGGAGTTAGCAATCATTCATTAATCCGTCTTAATGGCACATTTATATAGCTATACCATGCACGGTGCTTCGCGATGACTCCCATTCCTCATCTCAGTGTCTCTACTCTTCTAGTTCAGGTTTTTGGATTGAAGATTATATTGGGACTATTTATGACACTGTTTATGAAGTTTGTTATATGATATGCAGCTGGTTATGAAATAAAATACTAGTTCTTGAAGGCTACCTTAAAAGTTAGGTTATAAGTAATTTTTACAATCTTCTTAGCTATTTAACAAGTTCTATCCTAGCTTTCTTTTTTCTTTTGAATTTTCAAGACAGGGTTTCTCTGCAGCTTTGGAGCCAATCCTGGAACTACCTCATATAGACCAGTCTGGCCTTGAACTCACAGAGATCTTCCTGCCTCTGCCCCCCTCAAGTTCTGGGATTAAGGTGTGAGCTACCACTGCCTGACTATCCTAGTTTTTTTAAAGAATTATTTTTTAAATTGCTTTTTAACTTCTAATGAAGAAATAATTGGCAAAGTAATATAGAAGCAATGTGTTCTCAAATATTTTACTTACTTTTTATCTATTTTATTTTTCAAAACAATCTTTTTTTATTTTACATATCCCACTCTCCAGTTATCCCACTCTCCTCTCCTATTGCTCACCCTACCTCCTCCCCACCCCATTTCCCATCCAGTCCTCAGAGAGGGTGAGGTCTCCCATGGGGAACAAAGTCTGTCATATCACTTGAAGTAGGATCAAGTCCCTGCCCCCAGTATCTAGCCTGAGCAAGGTCCCCGCCATGGGAATGGGCTCAAGAGAGTCAGTTCATGTAACAAGGATTAATACTGGTTCCATAGCCAATGGTCCCACAAAGTGCTCAAACCACAAAATAGTCACTCACATTCAGAGGATTAGTTCAGTCTTATACAGGTTCCCCAGGTGTCAGTCCAGAGTCATTGAGCTCCAACTAGCTAAGGTCAGCTGTTTCAATATTTTACTTATTAACTTAAAAATAGTTTATTTTCATATATTCATTTTTTCCATATAAGCAAACATTCCTGATTTTTTTCTCAGTACACAGTTATTATAAAACAATGGAGCAGTGGAGATTGCTTTCAACTTTCCACATTCCTATTCTTTGAACTTGATAATCTCTCTGTCTTTTTCACTCAAAAAGAAAGAAAATTATAAACAAATGAAACAAGACAATCTACTAAGTCAAAAATATCAAACCAAACAAAAAATTAAAACATTAAAATATGGAGTCCTTTGATATTAGTCAACTAATCTTGGGGGTGAGGTCTGATGTTTACTGTTATTATATATTCAACAATACTCTTTTAGAAATAACATATTTTCCCTTTTTCAGGCAGGGAGTATTAGTTACAAATATCTCCATGTTTAGGGATAGAATTTTGTATTAACTTCCTATTTATGTGTTGGAATTTTTTTCTAATTTGAGTTTGTGAAGGTCTTGAATGTTCTGTTCCAGGCTCTTGTGTTCATATATGTCTCCAGTTGTGTCTAGAAGATATACTTTTCTTGGAATATTTTATCACATCTGGCTCTTACCGTCTTCATCACTCCTTTTCCAAGTAGATCTCTGAGCGTTGAGGATAGGGGTTTGATGAAGACATACCATTTAGAGTTGAGTACTCCAAATGTCTTACTCTATCACACAGGTCAGTTATAGGTATGAGTGTTCTATTTCTCATCTCTGATGAGGGCTGAGCTATACATTGATCTATGATTATAGTAATATGTTATTAGAATCATATTATTTCCATGTTCCTTTAGCAGAAGTGGTATGTCCATCACAATTCCTAGCCTTTTTTGTACATTTATCATAAAAGGGTATTGGATTTTGTAAAAGATCTTTCTGGATATAATGAGATGATCATGTGGGGTTTTTGGCAGTCTGCTTATTGATATATAAGTTTATTGATTTACCTGTGTTCAACCCACCATGCGTCATTATCCATAATGATAAATTTGGCTTAATTCCAAAGTTTTGGGGATTATAATATAATTAGAAAGTATTTCACTTCACTTTCCTCCCTCAAATTTGTCTCATACACACTTCTTTGCTCTCTTTAAAATTCATGGAATCTTTATGTGATTAGTTGTTATGCATGCATATATGTATGAATATATATGAATATAAACATATGCTGTATGTGTAAACTTTGTATTAGGTTACTTACATTTGCATGTTCAGGGCAGACTATTGTTTTTGGTAACCAGTTGGTATGCTTCTCCCAGAAGAGACTATTTCTCCCAATCTCAGCACTTCTTAATTGCCTGCAGTTCTTAGTATAGGGTTGAAGTGTACTTGGCTTTTATCGATCAAGTTTTGTATGTCTATGGCCTAATTTTGCAGGTCATATTTGAGCAATTGCGCTGGTAAGATTTTGACATTACTAGGAGACTCAATTGTGGGAGGGCCCACCTGTATTTCTGTGCTTTGATTCGTTAAATAAAGAGCTGCCTGGCTTATAGACAGGTCAACCCTTAGGTGGGTGGAGTAGACAGAACGGAAGTTCTGGGAGGAGAAGAGAGGAAGTGAGCAGATGCCACGAGCCGCTGTTACAGATGGATGCAGGTTAGACCTTTCCGGTAAGTCACCACGTGGTGACTTACAGACTTTTATAATGGGTTAGTTTAATTATGAGA
>JAQHUG010001069.1:17547-48429 GCA_028555095.1 Dicrostonyx torquatus
GCCCCTCTTACAACAGCTAACTCTAAAATATAATGATTGTCCCAATTATCTTGGTGTAAACAGCGTATTCCTAAGGTCCTTAGCTGTGGAGTAGGGGGACTAGAGCAGATTATTCTGAGGTAGCTGTGGCCAGCTTTGACAATAGAGGAAGGGGCTGTGACCTAGAAAAGGGAGAACAGCTTGGAGAGAGAGAGAGAGAGAGAGAGAGAGAGAGAGAGAGAGAGAGAGAGAGAGAGAAGACAAGTGGACAAGTGTAAGGAAGGATTCATAGTATATTTAATACTGAGCCAAGGGTAGGAAAGGAAAGGCCCCCTCTGCCCTAGATCAGCGCGGTTCTCAACTTGTGGGCTGTGACCCTGGGCAATGACCCTTTCACAGCGGCTGCCTAAGATCATTGGAAAACAGATGTTTACATCACAGTTCACAACAGTAGCAAAATTACAGTTATGAAATAGTAACAAATATACCTTCCTAGTTGCGGGTCACCACATGAGGAACTGTATTAAAGGGTCACAGCGTTAGGAAGGTTGAGAATTACTGCTCTAGATAATTGTGCAGGAGCTGGGGAGGCCCCTGCATATGTTTTCTGATAAAATCCTTTTCCAATACAGATATGTCAATTCAATAGATAGCCTTTGCTAAACAATCTTTGGTATTCAAGTGAGGGAGAGCTGTAAATGAAGACGTGAAGAAGATCCCAATACCTCAGCTTTAAACAGTCAACTATGGTGATAAGTGTGTACTGGTTCATACATGTTCTCTGTATACCTTGTGACTGCCTGGAACCGGGGAGAGCACTGGCCAGAACTAGGGTAGATCTTCACCACAGAGATGAATGTCTGCTTGTGAGACTGGCAGTTATATGGATAGAAGGCATACCATTTTGCTGCCACCAAGTCCAGTTGCCATAGAAACTACTCTGTGCATCTACTGTCCCAGCTTCCTAAACATTTGTATAAGTCTAAGTGGGAATAAAGGATGGAGAGAAGCAGTGAAAAGTGTAACTGGATGTGGCGGGCGTGGCAGTACAAGCCTACTTCCCCAGCGCTGAGGCAGCTGAGGCAGAAGACAGAAGGGTCAAGCCATCCCCAGCTACATGCCGAGTTCTAGGCCAGTTTGGACTATGTAGCAAAGTCAAACAAGAACACAGCTAAACAGGGATCCTGCTCAGGGAGTATTATATTTTACAAATGGAAATTTGAAGAAACCAGTCTTAAAAAAATTTATTCTATGACTATATCCCTGGACACAAAACACATATTTTTTGTAAGTCTGAATGATTCTAGTAAGTCACTTCACCAAATGCAATAACACTCTTGACCCTAATCATAACTGTAAAACACACAGGTTTAGAAACTATTTAAAACCAATATTAGTCAAAGAACCCTTCTTCTAAGAAAGACATGTTTGGAAGGCCAGAATATAGAATAGACTCGGGCACATCTGTAGTAGAGGCACACCAGTGGACTAACGGGAGACCCAGGAATTCTGGGAAATTTCTAGAAATTGATCACAAGATCTTAGCCTAAGCAAAGGCCTATCTAAGAAAGCAAAACTTGGTGTGGAATAATGCAAGGCTAATCCAAAGGATTAGCTGTGTCCACTACAGACTGTCCATCTACTGCTCACTAGTGCGGTAATCAATCTCGTGCTGCCTAAGTATGACTGCATGTGGACGGACTCTGAAATAGAGTAAAAATGTCAAGCACTGAGAACACTTTAAGTTCTGTCCTAAGGACAATACACACAGTTTATGGTTTATCTTCACAACAGCTCTGAGGAGGTCACTGTGAAAGACCCCCGCTGTGGCATCTTCTATGTTGATGTTAATTTTTATAGTAAACCTAACTCCACATACAAGAGAAAATCCAGTTTATATAATTAAAGTCTCTCCACTGCGCCCTTTTCCTGTAAATGGCAGGATTTCATTCTTCATAGCTGAATAATATTCCCTTGACTACAGAAGCCACATTGCTCTTTATCAGTTCATCTCTTGATGGTCATCTAGGCTACCTTCATAACTTGCCTGTTATGAACAGCACTTCAGAAAACATGGGTGTTTGTGGCTAGGGATGTAGCTCAGGTGCTAGAGTGTTTGCTTAGGCAGCAGGAAGCACTAGGATCTATCTCCAGCACCAAAGAAAGCACTCGTCGTGGCAAATGCCTATATTTTTGGCACTCTTTAGCTGGAGACAGGACTGTGAGTTTGAGCAGAGCCAGTGTCGGATACATGAGACCCTGTCATAACCAGCTCTAACTCCAGCTCCAGGAAAGCCAATGCCCTGTGCTTGGGTCACACATGTGCACAATCCCACTGCGATGGGCATTCTTAGCTGTCAACTTGACTACATTTGGAATTAATTAAAGCCTACTCAGTGTGCACCTGTGAGCGACTGTTCTCAATTAAATCATTTGAAGTAGAAAGACCCACTTTTAGTCCTGATCTTTTGAGATGGGAAGATCCACGTTTAATTTGGGCCACACACGCCTCCTGGTGGCAGCCTATATTAATGACATGGAAGAGAGAAGCCTTTGCTCTTTGCTTGCCTGAAAGCTCACTCACGAGCAAGATCGCCTCCTTCGCTGGAACTACAGTCTGCTTCTTCAAGATTCTGAAGACCAGTTGAGACACTCTGTCTTGTGGACAGACCCAATACTGGATTCGCAGATTTTCTGTTGGATCCTTCATATGTATGCATGTGTGTAGACTAAAGGTTACTGAGGACACTGCACAGAGTTCTGCTTCCTAACTATCTCCTCTAAGTCATCTGAATGCACTGGAGGCTTTTAGAGTTCTGTGGCCAATTTTTAACAACAAAACTTAAAAGCATAAATAAACCAGGATTCAATGAAATGTTTTAATAAAGTAAAAAGATACAAAACATTTATAACTTACAGAATAATCTGAGTAAAGCCCTTGCTGGAAAAATTACTCTGTAGAAGCTAAAAAAAAAAAAAAAAAAAAAAAAGCCATGGGTGTCAGACTGAAAATTCTTTGTCATTACTGCAGCCAGTCCCTTGGAGCTGATGGGCATCAGTGTTTGGGTCACTGTTCTTATCTCTGCAGCAGCTGTCAGCTCTGAATATATGGACAACCTAAATTAAATGCACATATAATAGCAGTTCCCTGCTCAAAATGCTGTTTCTTTGCATTTTTTCCTATATCCCACAACACTGACTGAAATTCGCAGCCAAAGAATGCTCTTAAAAATACTAACTTCATTCATTTATATTTATGTTTAAGTGACTTGGCACATATATGTGTTCCACGTGCATACAGGAGGCCAAATAGGCCAGAAGAAGTTATATCCCCTAGAAGTGGAGTCCCAGGCAGTTGTGAGCCACCATGTGGGTTCTGTGCAGGAGCAATGAATGCTGGTGACGGCTCAGCCATCTCCACGGCTACAGATTTCTCCTTTCGAGCTTGCTCCCTCAACTGCCTCCCACCCTGCTGTTTTCTTACCTCTTCCAATGTTGACTGATTCATAGTCCATACTCCCCTAAGTCTCCATGTCCCCTCCCAAACATCCCTCAGGCATGCTAAATTGTTCTTCCCATTACCTATTTACTGAGAGTACAGATGGTATGGACAGGCCATTAAATTGCCACTTTATGTCACCATTCTTCTCCGTCCTCATCTTGTGGAAGGTTACTTTAAGTAGGCAAAGATGGGCTATATGTGTTTATGCTGCATTTGCTTCATGATGTAAAGATGTGTTACATTAGCTTATGCTGCGTTTGTTTAAATATGTAAAGACGTGCTCCTGTTTAACCTTGTCTGACTAAGGCACCTGATTGGTCTAATAAAAAGCTAAATGGCCAATATCTAGGCAGAAGAGGGATAGGTGGGTCTGGCGTGCAGAGAGAAGAAGAAGGAGTGTGAAGACAGACCAAGGGGGAAAGACCCAGGGTCAGCCAGTCAGGCAGCCATCAGCCAGCCACACATGGAAGAAATGGGAAATGGACGACATACAGAATGAAAGAAAGATAAAAAGCCCTGAGGTAAAATGTAGATGGTAAGAAAACAGGTTAAATTAAGTTTAAAAAAAAGCTAGTGGGACAAGCATAAGATAAGTCCAAACATTCATAACTAATAATAAATCTCCATGTCTTTATTTGGGAGCTGGCTGGCAGCCCAAAGACAAAGCCTGCTACAAACTCCCTCTTGTCCTCACTGACATCTTTCCCTTCTGGAAACACAGGAATTGAGTTTCATCTCCATGTCACTACTAGACCCCTTTTCTGTTTCAAAAGCTACTTTAATGTTTGATGTTTGTCTCTGGCAAGGGAGATGAGTGGTAAGCAGGGGCTTGTGAGGGGAAAACGGAGGAGCCTTGTTGATGGAGAAGGTGTCTAGGGCTGATTGTACAGCTAGAGGATGTTTCTCCGTGGGGTTATTATTTAAAGATGCGAGAGAAAAACAAAACATGGCTTATAATCAAGAGGCATTTTCATGATGAAACCTAAGATGATCTGGACACAAAAGTGTGCTCACCACCGTCCCGGCCCTGGGGTCGTAGAACCGCTCGAGCAGCTGGACCACTGTGCTCTTCCCGCAGCCGCTGCTGCCCACCAGGGCCAGCGTCTGGCCCTTCTTCACCTCCACGCTCAGCCCCTGAAGCACTGGGATGTCGGGTCGGGTGGGATAGTTGAACATGACCTCACTAAATTTCACGTTTCCTTCTAACCAATTCTAGGATGATAACAGCAGTAGTCAATTTGATTCCAGCAATATGAAGACAGAATATAGCCGACCCTAGCTGTGTCCAGCTGCCAGGTGAGACAGATCAAACAGGACCCACCTTGCCCTGAGCACTAGGGTGGTCTTTCCTGTTAAATACTGTTAAACACTGTTGTCTGTGCTGAGTTCTAAGTCTTTACTGTATGCACCCTTTCAATCCTTCCCATGAATGACTTAAAAGAGTCCAAAAATAGGCTATTTGACAGGCCCTTCTCTATCTGGCTTCCTCTAGCAGAAGACCATCAGCTTAGCAGCCCCTTTGACAACTGCTTGGACTGTCTTCATGCCATTTTGGCTGCACTGAACACATGAATGTCTGAGGAAAGAAGTATTGCAATTACAGCTGCTTGCTTCAAAAGCACAGTTTCAATGGGGGAAAGCAATAACTGCTTCAGACAGCTTGCTGTGGAAGTCACAAGGATCTCCAGCAAGCATGTTCAACCAAGACAGCAGGGGAGTACTAGTGGTACCAGTACTAGTACGAGTGGCCCAGCAGAAGGTCTGTAATTAGTGTCATCATAGTTTTGATAGACAGGTTGTGACTTTTGCTCTTTCCCATCAGCAGAGCGGACTGGGCTAACAACACAGAGAAGAGACCAGAGCAGCAGCAGCAGAGCAATGGCTGATGAGAGGACCACAGATGAGAAACTCTAGGCTTCTGCTGTTAGAAGAACTGCAATGCTTTGAGGACCAAAGTCCTGCACCATAGGCTCCAGACCTGTAACGCTAACTGCTGCAGGAGCCAAGGGTCTTAATGCTGGAGTCCCGCCCAGCAGCCACAGAACTTAGCAAGTCCGACATGCTACTCTGCCCACTGCTCTTAGTCAGTGAGACTTACAATAGCTTCCAATTACTGGGCCAGTTGGTGATTTAACGCCTAGAGCAATGAACACCCAACATGAGCACCTAGTATCCCTAGTCCCCAGCAGTAGGCACCCCAGCTCTCAAAGCTCGGGGCCTGCTGGTTCAGTCCGCTGTGACGTAGGCACTCAAGGGCTAACCTACATGCTCATGGACTCTTCCCACGGAGAGCAAAGAGACTCCAGTCAACTGGTTAGACAAATGCAGTGAAAGTCTACGGTGGTTAGCCTACATTTCAAAAAGAGAGAACTGAATAAGTGAACTCTAAAAGAATCAATGCCTTTCCAGCAAGATGGTTTAGTGGGTAGGGACCTTATTGCTAAGTGTGACAACCCGAGTTTAATCCCCAGGATCCACGTGGTGGGAGGAGAGAACCAAGTCCTAAAGTTGTCCTTTGATCTCTACATGTGTGTGGTAGGTGAAAATACACACACAGACACAACTAAATAAAAATGGACTTTAAACCAACTTTAAAAAAAAGAAAATCAATGTGTTAATGCCACAAGGCATTAACACCATACAAATATATAACATAAATGCAATAAACCTTTTCTTCCATGATCTGCCTAGAAAGAGGAGAGCATTTTTATCTCTCTGTGTGCTGGTTTTTATACACATGGGATAGAAAATATATTTTAAAAGTACACATTTCATTACGGTTTTCGTCAACCACTTTATCCATGGGGTTAGAGAGCACGTAACGGAAAGAACAGACTCACCGGCGTCAGGCCTTCGGTGCTGTAGCTGTCAATCTCAGGTACTTTGTCCATGATCGTGATGATGTGCGATGCCGACACTTTGGCTTTGGCATAGTCAGGAGCGAATGAACTGGCACCTCCTGCTGCCATGGCACCGAAGACAACAGCTGTAAATACCCTGAGACACAAAGGAAAAGGAACACGTGTGCACACACAGTCACGGCTGCTGTGGAAGCAAGCTGACAGTTCTACACCCAGGAGCAGGATGCTGAGTGACCACGGTCCTGTAGAGAGAAGAAATATACAGAGTAACTATGAAGACACCACAACAGTCCCTTCCAGAGCCAGCCCAGATGACACCTCTTACCACCCGCTTAGCCCCACTAACAATCACACGAGTACAACAGAAGATAAAGGACCACAGCTGGGAGCTGGCCTCATTCTCCCACGCTCTGGTTCCCTAAGGAAGAGAGACCGATGTTCCCTGCAGCCAACTTCTGTTCTCACTTTACTGTCAGTGGGAAGCCTTTAGAAAGAAGCCCACCTGGCTCCCGAAGGACTCCTCCTTTATTGGAGTGGATTAGAACACTGTGCCGAGCTGTGGCTTTCAGACAAGAATGAAGAGACGCACTCACATGTTTCTCACCAGGAAGGCCAGACAACACCCACTCCACTCTCCCAGATCTGAGGCCATACCTAAGGCCCTCACCTTTGTCGCTTGCCACATACCAACATCTGGCTCACATTCTTTGTAAAAAAAGATCTTCAAGAGATTGTTTTGCTTCATGTGTTCGTGATTTCACTTAAAATTTGAAAAGCAAAACAAAAACCAACTTTCTTTCTGAACAGTATTAAACAGAACAGTGCTGACCTGTCTGACTACACAGCTTCATGTCAATGTCACTTGCATCCATCAGAACAATGACTAAGGAACTCATTATTTTTCATTGTCATATTTTGAATTTGAGGGAGGAATGGAAAGGTACCCAGTGTTGTGATCTGAACACCTGGACCCCAGCTGGCAGCTCTGTTTGGAAGATTGTATTACTTTTAGGAGTTGGAACCTTGCAGGAGCAGTGGGTTACTGGGGACAGGCCTTGAAGTTTCACATCCTGTCCTAACTTCCGGTCTATTCTCTGTCTCCTGACTGTTGAGGTAATGCGACCCGTCCTGCTACCACGCCTCTGTCATGCTGGACTGTAGCCCCTCAGACTGTGAGCCTGGATAACTCCATCTCTTTCAGGCGCCTTTGTCAGAATATTCTATCACATTCACTGAGAAGGAACTATCGCACCCGAGAACAAAGAGCATCACCTCAAGATGCTCTTTATGCACAGTTGTCATTTTTAAACAGCACATATTCAAAACACAACTGACACTTATAGAGAAGCAGAGTGAAAACTGCAACAAATTCACTGGGAAGAATGGCATCAAATCACTGTAAAACAAAACAGCTTTAAAGGAAACGCTCTTCCTTAAGTACACGGCAGTGTGGCTGATTCCAGCAGTCCATACTTTCAGCTCTCTCTCTCTCTCTCTCTCTCTCTCTCTCTCTCTCTCTCTCTCTCTCTCTCTCTCTCTCTCTCTCTCTCTGACCTTCCCAAATACTTCGGTTTGAAAATGAAGTGTGGATTGCAACCCTTTCCATCTGGGTTTGTCCTGAGACTTCCTTCAGTCAACAAGAACAGCAGAAGTCAGGGTTTTCAGGTGGAGGTCTGTGACTCTGGCTGTCTTGTATGCTCCCCATGCTTGTTCATTTTCATCTGTATATTCCCTCTCTCCCCTCCCTCCCGCTACCATAGACAGCTGCGAGATAAAGCATACACAGAGGTCATTGCTGACTTTTCCCAAGCAACTAACTATAGCTTCCTTTAACACAGACGTGATGTTGGATGAGAGCTTTTATGCCCAACTCAGATCAGCACAACTGCCTTATGCACAAAACAAATGTTTTTAATTCCATGTCACTGAACCAATGTGGCTGGTTGTTGGAACAGCAACATATTCTCACAAACCTATAAATATGTGAAAAAAAAATCTCCTTATGTATCATGTCACACAGTTGCTAAGATGCATCTGCATTTGTAACATTGTTATCACAGCACAGAGCAGAAAGGACCTTAGCCATGTCAGGTCTATTGTCAATGTTGATGCCTAAATGACCTGCATCTTCTGTTTTGATGGGTACCGTGTTTGATTAAATCTATTGCTAAGCTTATGTACCGGAACACCAGTATAGCCTTCTGCTTTGTTGGTGACCGGTCACTGCCTTTCTCCATATGCATTTTAGTATGTCATAAACAGTGAGCCCGGAAAAGCATAAAACTGATATTCCAGAACACTGATTCTACAGACATTCTAAAACATATACTGCAATAAGACACATGGACAGTTAATTTTCCTCATATATGATTCAAACTTTTTTATTTGGTGGGATTAGGTTTCCCATGACAGAGTTTCTCTGAACTCACAGAGATCCCCCTGCCTCTGACTCCCAAGTGCTAGGACTAAAGGCATAAATCACCATGGCCTGGCATGGGATTTTTTTTGGCATGATTCACATGAATTTATTTTATTAAAGGTTTAAAATTAGAATTCAAAGTAATGGACTTCCTTATGGCATTTTCATACATATACACACATATATACATACATAAGTGTGCGTGTGCTTTGGACTTATTTGTCCTCCTCTGCTCCTTTCCCCATTGCCCCAACTCTTGTAATTAATCTTTATCACTTTATAAATAATACCAATCAAAATTTCCACTTCCTCCCTCCTCCCATTTCCCTCCCGCTCCCCCTGGACATTCTTCCCCCTCCCCCTCCAGTCCTGAGAGAGGGCAGGGCACCCTGCCCTCTGGAAAGTCCAAGTCCTCCCACCTCCATCCAGGCTTAGGAAGGTGTGCATCCAAATAGACTAGGATCCCAAAAAGCCAGTACATGCAGTAAAGACAAATCCCAGTGCCATTATCATTGGCTTCTCAGGCTGCCCCAATTGTTAGCCACATTCAGAGGGTCCAGTGTGATGGCATGGGATCTTTTTAAAATGGTCTCTTTTTTTCAAGGTTCCTTTGGCCTTTACTAATTAGAAGTATTGTTACAAATCTGCTGTGACATAAAATTTCATTGGTTCAAAAGCTTGGAACAAAGCAATATATCAAATAATTATCTATTTAAGAACTCAATACTCACAGCATAACATTTTCAAAAGTCATGACTTCATGTGCCACCAAGTAGGCACCAAACCGGAAACAAGCAGCATAGGAAAAATACATCATGGCCTGGGTGAAGGAGAATGCGATCCCAAAGATGTGAGCTTTCTTCAAAGCGTTTCTGGAAAGAAGAGAACCCAAATTCACCCCACTTCACTTCTCAGTCATTCAAGTAACTTCCTGTGGGCTGGTGGTAGTGCACACAAGAGGGACAGATACCATGGATTCCATTTCTAAAGAACTCCCTTGAGCCCTCTGACTGAACCAGTCTCTGAGACAATGGTGTCTCCATCTTTAGTGTAGGACTATTACACCTTAGTGGGTTGATAACCAGACCTGTAACCCTGAGAAGAGCCTGTTTCACATTAACAAATGAATTGTCCTTTCCTTTCTGCCACTTGGGGAACCCCCACATCTACCCAACCCCCTCAAGCTGTGGGTGGCAGGGCAGCAGGCATGTCCTTGCCTGCGGGGATCTAGATGAGGTGCTCACCAGCAAAGCAGGGGAGGACACTGCACAGGAGCAAAAGGCACTGCAGTGCCTGGAGCCAGGGAGGCTTTACAAAGCTGTAACATTCCAGGAAAGTCTGAACAAGGATCTTGGGTGTGAGGTGAGGGCAGGAACAGGGTGGGGATGGGAAGCCCTTTGACCTTCCTGTCCTGCTAAACCCACCAACTTTCTTCTTGTCCTTACCACTTATTGGGATTTCTTCCTTCCTTCCTTCCTTCCTTCCTTCCTTCCTTCCTTCCTTCCTTCCTTCCTTCCTTCCTTCCTTCCTTCCTTCCTTCCTTCCAGACAGGGTTTCTCTGTGTAAGCCCTAGCTGTCCTGGAACTAGCTCTTGTAGACCAGGCTGGCCTTGAACTCACAGAGATCCACCCTCCTCTGCCTCCTGAGTGCTGGGATTAAAAGCTTGCACCACCTGGAAACTTACTGAGATTTCAGATGGAAACTTTCCTCAGAAAAAGAGGGCCTGCCATGATTATGACAAAGGTGCTTGGAAACCTTCAGAAAGGTCTAGTTCTCGCCTTGACCTAGAGGAGAAGCTGAGACTCCAAGGCTAGGCTCGCTAGTGTCCTGATCACCTTTCTTTTAGAGCTGTCATAGGTACTGCTGGGGTACAGGGAGAAGAGAAGGTGTCCCCAGGAAAGGAAGGACAGAAGGTATCCTGGAGAGATCCCCTCAGTGTCCCACAACACCGCCATAGAGAGCCCTCCCCCGAATACGGCAAATAGCAGAGTCATCATCCCGACTGGACACCAGAGGCATTACCCGTGGTCCTCTTCTCTGTCCTCCCCAGTGTCACCGGCCTTCACTGCTTCTGCCTCACAGATGCCCCTGACTAAGCTCAGGTCTCTTCATCTCTCTTGATAGTCTCAGATGTTCCTTCTAGTACTTTCTTCTGTTCACTCTACCTTCTGGCAAAAGCGATCCTGAAAACGGAAGTCCTCACTAGAAAACCCCCCAGAGCCCTGGCCCACTAACTCTTCAGGGCTTCTTACTTGTATGGTGTCTGCAAGCTCTGAGCATACATATCTTCAAACTTCTGCTCCCGAGTCAAAGAGACGACAGTGCGGAAGTTCTCTATGGCTTCAGCAGCGATCTGAAAAACAACAGGCACAAGATCCAAGAGGATCTCTTTGGAAATCTATAAATATCGTTAATAAAAGTAATTTGCTACAATGTATTTAGCATGTAGCATTATCTTTACTGAAAAAAGAATATTAAATAATTTCTCAAACTGGACTTGAGAACTATATGGGACATCCACTAATCCTTCCCCCCTCTTTAGAGAGATGGCCTAAAGCCACTGTCTTTACTTGGTTTTAAAAGAGGTACTTGAGAATTCAGTATATCCTTTACAGTGCTCTTTCTTATACAGTGGACTTATTTCAACCTTCAATTGTGTTAGCTTGTTAATGCGTTCATGCAATACTGACCTAAAACTTGAGAACTTCCCACTCCGTCTGGGTGCTGTTAATACTGCCATGCACTGTGATACCTGGCTTTACATATTTTTGTTTTGTTTTGCATATTTTTTAAAATGTGATATTTATCTATAAGTGCCATTGCTTTAAGACCTATCTGAAATATGCTACTAAATGAACAGTTCCACATCAGCATCTTCTACCTTCACTTAAGCAATGCTGTCCCCCCAAGTTTACACACCGCTGATGATAAAGTGGATTCTGAATCTGTATTGTCTTTGGAAAAGAGCATTCCAAGGTTACTGGATACATGCAGTGCGGTACCATAGACAACCTTAACAATGCAGCCTGTTTTCATCCCTAGCAGCACTTGCAATTCTTATTCCCATAGATATCTTTGAATGTGAGGATTTACCAGTATGAAATAATTTACTTAGGAAAAATTTTTGAAAGTTAAATCACCAGCTCAAAGACAGTAAGTGCTGTTTGTCGTCAACAAATATTGGACAGATAAACAGGACTCTCTGGTATTTCCATATATTCACATATCACACCCATCTACTTTCCCACCCTCTCTTCAACCCTTCCTGGCTCCATACATTTCTCTCTCATCTTCTAACATATTCTACACATGGAATAAAACCGACTTGTTTTTTTCTTATTTAACATGACCCACTCCAGTTCCACTTTCCTGCAAGTTTACTTTTTATGTGACTTCTCCTCTGTAAAACGAAGGGGACAGACAGAAGCTCTTTACCATTTCTTTAGCTCTAAGACTACAGGTCACTAAGGGAAGTTCCTCTTATTGGTTCAGATATTCTTCTCTCAGGCTCTTGCACTGGTCAGACCTGATTTTAATAAGGACACATTCCATTATGTCATAATTTGTGGAAGAATACCCCAAATATGAAACTCACTTATTTTTCACTGAATCCTGCACAAATTATCTAAATATGAAAAGGAAATAAAAATCATTTTATGTTGTCAATATCAGTGTTTTGTCTGCATGTATCTCTGTGCACCACTTGCATGCCACGCCCATGGAAGACAGAAGAGGGCATCAGATGCCCTGGAACTGGAGTTACAGATGGCTGTGAACTGCTGTGTGAGTGCTGGGAATCGAACCCAGTCCTCTAGAAGAAGCTCATTTATGGATGGAACAGTTGGTACCCCCAGCATGGCTGTTTCTTCTCCAGTCCATTTCTACTCAATACTTTGAGCTCTGATTTGCTGTTACCTTTGTTTGCCTTCTCAAGCAGTCTACTTCAGTCATTTCTGTTGTCTGCTTTGTGTATTTTATTTGATGATGCATTGCTAGCTATCTGTTGCTTCCATCTATCTGCTAGTTGCTATTATTCTTGTACTTTGGTTTGCTAGCTGCACACTTTATAAGTCCACTTAAATCTGAAGGTATGGCTATCACAGATCATTTTTCTGGATGATCACTACACACACACACGCGCGCACGCACACACACAGGCACATGCATGCATGCATGTGCGCACATACACACACACACACACACACACTTTCTCTCTCACTCTACTTGTAATATCAGCACTGGGGAAGTGGAGAGAGAAGGATCCTTGAGACTTGTTGAGCTACTCTAATCTAACCAGAGGTTTCCAGGTCCCAGGGAGGGACTCTGACTCAAGGAGGATGGCTCTAGAGAAATGACACAAGCCTGATCTCTCCACATATACGCACAACACCAATGCTCATGTACAACTGCATACACACACCAAACACATATGCATTTTAGAAACTCCTGAGAATAAAGAAAATAAGATGTTAGAGGAAAAATGATCCAGAAAGTCTTTGTTCAGATACATTAAACTATTTTTAATTACAGGGGTTCAAATAAATAGGAGAGCTGCGCCGGGTTAGTGAGGCAACTGAAGAAACCACAGCAAAGGGTGATGGTCAAATTCAATGAATGTCTGAAAGAGTCCCTGTGCAAGGCACGGGGGTATCGCTGATAAAATGAGAATTTGAGCACAGGCTTCGTATGGTCAGTGAAATGACATTCTATTTTACAGAATTATCTCTTCATTTTGAGGCACAATGAAGCAATTAGGAAAAACCCGAACTAGAAGCTTGTACCCTTACAGCTTCAGTCTTCACAAGTTTGAAAGACTAAGTAATTTCCTAAATGAAGAATTTTTAGTTGGAAGAGTAAAAAAATAGTACTGTTTTGTTCAAAAAGTATCATTTACTAAATAACTTTGGAGAATGGAAAATACATGATTTTGAAAAAAAATAACTTCTTTACCCTCTTCCTCCTGCCTTCAAAAACATTATGTTTGATTATGGCTTTCAAGACTGAAAAAACCCTACATGTTTTCAGTAGAACACGACTGCCAAGCACAAGCATAGAGTCGAAGCTGAGTGCATTCTGACAGCACAGAGTGAGAATGGTGAGCAGCCCTGTCTTCCCGGACACCACGACTCAGGCTAACAAGGACAGTCTGTGACACCATACTATAAGCCTGGTTCTTAGGTCATCTTCCCACCATCACTCTACGACATTTGAAGCGTATCAGTGCTATAAAATCACAATGCTTTTCTTCAAATGAAAAGTCTTCACCATAGAAATAAAGAACCCAGCCGGGCAGTGGTGGCGCATGCCTTTAATCCCAGCACTCGGGAGGTAGAGGCAGGCGGATCTCTGTGAGTTCGACACCAGCCTGGTCTACAAGAGCTAGTTCCAGGACAGGCTCTAAAGCTACAGAGAAACCCTGTCTCGAAAAACTAAAACTAAAAAAAAAAAAAAGAAGAAGAACCCAAGCACATTGTTAGCTGAAGTTATTTACTCAGGAAGCTGGGACTGGGTGCCTTGAGCCAGAGCACTCTGAGGGCAAGAGAGCTGGCCCTAAGGAGTTCTCTCAGAGAAACTCCAGGGAAACAGGATGAAGAATCTGGGTGATGACTAACTTCTGGGACCTTCCTAAACATTCAGGTCAGTGAGGTGCCTGGCTAGGAGACAAAGAATGAAACACACACCCACTGGGAACCCAAATCCACTCACATCTGCCTTGGGCTAGGCCCTAAGTCTTGGGAATTTGGAAAAATCCATCGGTAGAGATAGCACTAGTAGACATTGGGCTCATTTGAGGGGGCAGCTCTGTTCCAAACTCACATTTCTGGGAGAGCATGTGATATCTGACTATGCTCCATAACAGAATGTGGATTCCCAGCTGACGAATAGGAGTACCACTGCCTGAGTTTGGATCCTGGCTCCAGGAGAGATGGATTCTAAGGTGTGAAGAGCATAGCCTGTGTGTCCCTCAGTCTCACCTAAAAATATGAGCTTTTTAGCAGAACACACCTGGTCGGGTCAGTACAAGAAACAAAACATTTGCCAGGAAATCCAGTAAGTCCCACAAAAGCATTTGTTAAGCTGTGAAAAACACAGCTAAGGTGCACACCAAACAGGACCAAGGGAAAGAGAGCAGATGTGAGAGAAAGGGGGGCATGGAAAAGAGGAAAGCAGTGCTCTAAAGAGGAGCGAAAAATACTCTTAGGACTTTTCCATACGGAATCTCCCCAAATCTGCATAACAAAATGTGCCCATGTCCGCACATACAGGAATGGCTTAAAGAAAGAAGACAGACAAACAGAGAAGGTGGGGAGAGAGGAAAAAATGCAGGAGAAAGTGGAGGCAGCAGCCTGAAACCAGAAAAGTCACAAAGAGCAGCTGCCAGTCATCGAGCTGAGAGAGGTGTTTTACACTTTTCTTCAGATACGAATCTGCAGGAAACTGAAGTTTGCATCCTCAGGGCACAGCCAGCAACAGGGAACTGGTGAACACCACCAAAGAACTCTCTCTGCTAGGTAAGAATTGCGCTTTGTTGGACTCACCTTCCCAGAAGCCTCTAGTTCTTTCTTGTCTTTCAGAGCTTGACTAGACAAGAGTTTCATTTCCATAAAGCCACCCAATATAATGAGTGGTACGATCACTACGAGTAACAGTGTTAACTGCCAGCCATAGATTAAGGATATGATCATTCCTGTCCCGAGATTTGCTAAATTCTGGGTAGTTACGGCAAGCCTGGAACCAATAGCCTGAAAAACATAACAAATTAGAGACACATTTTTATATTAACTGTAAAGCACATATACTCTTAAGACTTAGGAGGATTTGCTTTCATGTGATTACACTAATTTTCTTCTCAGTTACTAAAATTGTGTTTCCCGACTTCTACAAAAATAGGACAGTGGATCAATAATCCAGAACTGATTTTTCTCTCTATTCTGATTCCTTTTTCTTTTTTTGGTGGGTTTGTCTTGAGGTGTGTGCGTGCGCGTGTGCTTGTGGGGTGCATGTATATGAGCATGCTGGCGTACTCCCCCATACGGAGGACAGAGCAGGATGTGGGGTGGATTCTGCTACCGTTCTCTGCCCTACTGCCTTGAAACATTAGCCATAGCGAGCTCACAAGCTCCTGGGGTCCACTGTCTCTGTCCCACTGGTGCCGAGGTTGTAGGCATATGCAGTCAGTCATGCCTGGCTTTTTTACGTTGAGTGTTGTGGATTCAAAACTACAGAGAAAGTGCTCTTTCCTTCTGAACCTCCCCCTAGCCATGACTGATTCCTCAATACAAAGACATCTTTATGTACCAAAGCATGATAACCAAAGCACGTTCAGAGCAGAGCGAGACACAACAATGAACATGTCTGCATTTTCACACCATCTCCTTGAAGGCTACTGCTATGATATGATGGGTATAGAAGACACTGTAACTTCAGCCAGAGATCAAAATCTGTTGGTGTGAGAATTCAGTTATTCCTTCTATCATTTTTAATATGTGTTTTGTTTCCTATAATCATTTTAAAAAAGCTTTTCTTCCTTCTTCTCTGAACTGCATGCCTAGAACATCCCGACAAGAGGTACATGCGTCCTTCTTCAGTAGCGATTACAACTGTCCATTGATTAACTGAGCAGTAAGACAGACTGACCGTGCAAGATGCACTATTAGTACTTCTCCTTCTATTACCAACATTCACACCCCAAATGAGCCTTCCGGGCAGGATACCACACCCAGTGGGTCTTTTCTAATAACTGTTCTCTCAGAGGACCTTATCAAAGGAATGCTTATAAGTTACATACCATGCAATATGTATTTAATTTTATACCTTAGCTACAATGCATGTGATTTCCCAGTGGGTTTAATGAATATTTACATTTTTTTTTCTGCCAACCCCTATTTACATTTTCTTAAAGACAGCTACTAACAGCTCTAAGGGAAAGGGATCTCATGCTGTGGATCAAAACAGCATAATGACGTCACCCCCAGGAAGCACGTACCCCTTTCACATTAGCAGCATCACTGGCGAGCCTGGTGGTCAGTGCGCCAGTGCTGTTCTTATGGTCATCGAACCAGCTTATGTCCTGTAACGCAGAGGCATTTTTTCATCATAATGCCCTATTTATGAAACCGAGATTTAGGAGAAAGTGACAGTGTCAGCTATCACTTATCCCCCACATTTAGTATCCAGAATTTAATGTTCAATAGACAGAGAGAGTTAATATGCAAACACCCAACTGGACTGTTTTATTTGTTAATTTATATAAAAATGTCTACTTGTCTCCAGCAGAACTCCAAGAGCTAAACAGTGAAGAGTGACATGTTGCTGTCATCATACAGCCTCAGCTCCAGAGACAAAAGGCACGAGGAAACAAATTCACATTGTCTGGATGGGACTTAACACTCTGAACAAATACATATTAAAGGACAAAGAGGTAAGGGACAAGGCAGAGAAGTGGCAGGAAGGACTTTCTAAGGGGACTGGGAGCAGACATGCAAAGGAAGGAAGCACATCCAAGAGAAAGATGACGCAGCACGTGCAGTGACCTGAGCCGAGGCACACTCAGTCTTAAGAAAAGCTAGCAGGCTATGGTAGCCCAAACACAAACAACAAACCCACAGTGTTTGTCTCTAAAGCAGCCTCTTCCTGTGGACTCTTTTGTCCTATTGGGGTCCCCCTGAACCTCTCTTCTACAACCGCTGTGCAGTTACCTACGGTGTCTTGACACCATGCGCTGGACAGGGGTGCAGATGAGGTGGATGGGAGCTGCACATGGCCTTTGGCAACTGTGGAGACTAGAGACGTCCCTACTGGATGCACACTGCCTCCAGACTGGGATGAGGATGGAGGCCATGAAACCAGCAAAGAGGCTAAGGAGCAACTGGTGCAGAGGTCAAACTATTAAACAGGAGTGGTCACCAGGTTTCAGGCCCCACCCTCCTGTGCACGTCATCTCCCTCCCAACATATACATGGTTTCAAAAAATAAAATAAATCTTGAAATAACAACAAAACAACAGCCAAGGAGATGTTATTGTCTGTATGGAACATTGATGCTTTGGAGCTGGGTTCGCGACTCTGGCTTGCCTGGACTAGGGTTCTGAACCTTTTTTTCTTTAATAGTAAATGACAATTGATCATAAAACTTTTAAAGTCATATGTAAATTTCTCATAATTGATAAAAAAAATCTTTCTTCTTTCAACTGGGCTATCCTGGGATACTTCTCCCAAATCCAAATTCTTCTTTAAGGAAAATATCCTTGCTGTCTATGTTTTGAGGGTCTTGAAGACACGAAGTGTGAGATGCACTCTGTCCTCTCGAGGCAGGGAGCTAACACTCTATGTGGGTTATGTTAGTCTTTGAGGAGCAAAGACACCAGGCACTGAGGGACGAAGCTCATGGCAATGACCTTGGGTCTGTGGAATGAAAAGCATGGGGGGTATCCCAGGCTCACAGGAGAAAGAAGGAAGAGGGAATGAGCACTACTGAAGACTACTTTGGTTTCTGTGTTTTTCAACGCTGCACCAAAAGACTGGAGGAGAATCTACTCTGGAAACTCCATTTGTACCAATTCAATCTGGTGCCTTGTGCCTGCCTGCAGCAAAGTGCACGTCCACAGCCTACATTGGCAGATGGTTTACCAGAATCTCAAGAGGAGGCTGAGGGAGACCCGTGCAGAATCTCTGTCTAAGGAACTTGAGAGCTAGTGCTCCTACAATCTGTGTCCACAGAACACAAGAGAGAATTCCTACTCCCCCGACCCCAGTGTGCAAGCCACAGCAGCCGTACCTGTCTCAGCATGGACTTGAAAACCTTGTATCGGAGTCGCTTGGTGAGGATCTCTCCAGCTTTGCCAAAAGTGAAGCCCTAAGAAGAACGAGAAGGCGTCACACAGAAGGCTGGTCAGGAACTCAGACACCAAACACACAGGGGATGGATGCTAAGCTAATCCCGGGCTCCCACTGTCATGTCTCCATTTCTGTTCTAATCACTACAGCACACTGAACACTCCTACTGTGATCAGGTCGAGGGCTGCAGTAGGGAAAAGGGTAGAGAGGAGGAAGAAGCAAGAAGAGGAGGCAGAGCCACAGGACTGGTGCAGTCCAGGTGATGAAAGAGGAACTGTACAAACAGGAAAAGTAAGTGCTTGTTTCCAAAATATTCCAAAATGAATACAGAAGCAATGTAGACACTTACCTGAAAGAAATATGTAACAAAACAAATCATTCCCATGACCAGAAAAAGCAGTGAAAACAAATTACAATTCTGTTGTTTGGTTTCGGGGTCATCATCTCTTGTGAAAACCTGTGACAAAATATATGAGGGGTTGTTAGTTCTATGGCTGAGGAAGGCATTCCTCAGGAAGGCCACCCCAGTCTCACTCAGCGTAGGGGACAAAACAGACTTTGTATACTGGGACTTCTAAGGCATCTGCATCGTTCCTTCATGACAGAGATCGTCTGCCATTCACAGACTGACCCAGCATTTTCCCGGGTCCACAGAGTAATGCGTGCTACCCTATTATGAAACGCATTGTAATAAATTCTCTCCACTTGGAAGCTTGGTAGGGAACACTATTGTTCAATAACTCATTGTTTTACTCTGCGAAGACTTCAAAGTGTTCCAGATGTTTGATTACTTGGGACTGGATAACGTATCACGGAGCTCATCCCTGAAGAAAATGGAGTCTCCCTTTCTTAGCAGTCATTGATTGATTATGGGGCCTTGTGAAATGTCGCCACCCACAGTGGCATGTTGACTGGTATGTCAGTATAGGGGTCTTGTTTAGGCAAAGATATTGTTGAGACTTCATGGGTACAGCTCCGGCTTCGTGTTACCCAGCAGCAGGTGTCCTGGCTCTGTGGCTCTTACACTCTCTCCACTTCCAAAGGACAGCTCATTCTGTCAACTGCCTTTTATCTTCATTTCTTCGTGTTCATCCACTAAACAGTAGAGTGTGTGTATAACAAAAATAATTATGAAAGAGTGAAGGAACTTGAGAGTGGGTGGGGAGTATATCTAAGGAGCTAGAGGTGGTTAAAGGAGATGGAAATGATGTAAATAAAAATTTAAATAAAAAAATTAGGTTTCCTCTTACAAATTAGACTTCTATTCTCCTTCCTTCAAGCCACGCGTAGAGCCAAGTTTTTCTGGCTTATCGTCAACAGTACAAACAGAAGCCATTCATTCACTCTTCATCAGTAAACACAAACAAATACACAAAAAGGCCACGGACACTCACCCCTATAATCCTTGAAAATACTATGGCGAACACTGGTTGCATGCATCCACTTATAACAGCACAAAACACACCAACGACTAAACAAGGCCATTCAGTTACGTTTAGCTTTAGGATCCGCCAAAAGGAAACTAGAGGCACATCTTCATCCTAGAAAATGCATGGATTACAACAAGATAGTTTACAAAATTGGTAATTTCGGGGCTAGAGAAATGTCCCAGCAGTTGAGAGCACTTGCTGATCTCGCAGAGGACCCATGCTCTATTCCCAGCACCCACGAGGCAATTCAAAATTGTCTTTAACTATGGTTCTACGTGTTAGGATTATGCTGGCCTGCCCTGTCATCTGGCAGAATGAACCCAGGCAATACCCTGTCCCTTTAAGAGACAAGCTCCATCTACTTGCAATCTCTCACTTCCAGCCCAGGCAAGCCCACCTTGGCTCTCTCCTCTTTCTCCTTTCTCTCTCTCCCCTTCCTTTCCCATATCCCCCCAATATCACCTTCCAAAATAAAACTCCATACTCCCCAAGCTCTCTTTGCATGGTGTATTCTGTTTGCCGCATGGTCCCCCACCTGCAGTGGGACCTGCCCGGGTCACTTGTGCTGCATCTTACATTGGGGTTCTGATTCTGGCCTTTGGGGTACCCCTGACACACACATGGTACATATACATACATACAGGCAAAACACTCATACACATAGAAGTATTATTTAAAATTTGATAATTAAGTCTATCATCTATAGCTCCATTCAGCCATATTATCATTAATGAATATAATATGATTCTTTATTGACTGGTAGTACTATCTTGAAGCTAACTCTGACAGTTTTATTCTTTTTTTCAAAAAAGCCAAAGATGTTATTATCAATACTCTTGGCCTAGAATTCACAAGACAAGAATATTTACTATGGGGAACAAACAGAATAGAAAATTTAATACTGGCAGAACCACCAGAGTCTCACTCTTTTTAAAAATTATTAAACTGCCCTAACACATAATAATTCTGTTATTATGGACATCTGAGGTTATAAAGAATATGTGCTTCCAACTCTCATAAACATAATCTTGAAGGCTATATGTTTATTTAAATATATATGGTTGGACTCCAGCACTATCTGCCTGTTCAGAATCTCCATGTATGCCCAGAGTACACTGGCACACAGGAAGAGTTGTGTCCACTTGCTATAGTAGATTGTAAAATGAGGGCTGGGGGATGTAGCTCACTGGTAAGGTGCCCAACTAAAAGTATGAGGTCCTAGCATCACAAAAACGAAACAAAACAAAACAGCTTTATTTTCCTAATGCTTTAAGATTTATTTAGCATTCCTGACTTTAGGAATTCCTGACGGTGATGGCTAATATCGTCAATTTAATAGGATTCAGAATAACCAAGAAGACAAGTGTCAGAGCATGAGAGCGAGGGATTATCCAGGTTAAGATCTGCTTAACTGCTGTGAGAAGACGTAACTGTGGGGATGACTCGGAGGGGAGGGAACCGAACACAGGCATGCATCACTCTTAAGCCCCATCATGATGCTCACCCTCAAATGCTGAGATACTACAAACCCTTCCATTCTCCCTGAAGCTGTTCCAGTTGAGTCTGTCACAGCAAAGCCCGTAACTGACTACATTTTCTTTACATAAATCCAAAATTAAAAAACTTCCTAAGAATTCTTACTCTTAAATGCTGAACTGACCGTAAAATGCTGTGGCTTTGATTTCTGGAATAATCTATAAAACATGACAAAGGAGATACAGTTGTATCTTGTTTTCCTACTATCCCGGCCCTAGCTCACCCAATGTACACAAAAGGAAGGGTGTGGGGAGGGTTTAGCCCCACGACTACAGCCACATTCATACCTGGGCCTCTTTCGCACTAACTCTCCTCTCTTGGTCTTGTGGACCATAGCTACATTTCTGTATTAAAGGGGATGTGGATTGTTTTGAAGTCAATTCAGGGGCATCAGTGTCACTTTGGGATTCATAAGCTTCACTTTCCAGTTCAACCTCATTTCCTGTAGTCTAAAACAAATAAGAAAGATGGGGAAATTCGTTAGACAAGGGTCCATGAACATCAGCGTTCGGAAAATCAGGAAAGTTCCAAGGTTTTATGAGACATGATGGGACTAAGCAGCTCTGCTCGCTCGTGTGATGAAACGTAAAACCCAGAGTGACAAGCACTGCCACCAAATATAATACGCTTAGCCATTTCTGCAATGCTTAATTGGTCAACTGCACACAAACCTAAACACCTTGGAAGCAAGAGTCTTAATTAAAAAAATGCTTCCACTAGACTGGCATTTAAGCAATTCTGTGGGATATTTTCTTGATTTACGATTTAAGTGAGCGGGCCCAGAACACTGGGCAGGTGCTCCTGGGTAGATCAAGAGAGACCGAGGAAGTCAGAGGGAATAATTAGTCAGTAAGCAGCACTCCTCCATAGCCCCCCGCAATCAGCTCCTCCTCCAGCTTCCCGCCTGAGTCCCTGGCCTGACTTCCCTGGATGATGAACTCATTACAAGGATGGGACAGAGGATGGAGTCAGCCCTGTCCTCCCTAAGCCGTGCTTGGTCTGGGCACTTTATCACAGCAACAGAAAGTAACTGAGACAGTCTCTTTTCTGGGGCACTCAGTCAATCAAGTTTGCTTTGAACTAGTGTAATCAAAGGCAACGTGGTGTATCCCATAATGTGAGCCACATCTGCCATTTAAAATGTTCTAGCAGCCACATTAGAGAATGTGAAAATGGATAAAAATCAATTTAACTATATATTTAATCTAGAGAATCCAAGATATTATTGTGATCCAACATATTATTCATTTAACATTCAGCAATACAAAAAGCTACTGGAATATTTTGCGTTTTTTATAGTAGGCCTTCAGAACCCCAGTGTTCACTTTGTACTTAGAACATTTCAAACTCCAGATTAACCAATATTCTAATGTTCAGTGGCCACATGCGGCCAGCAGCTCCTACCATGGGTAGCTCATCTCTAAACCTTGTTAAACGTTCATTATCCTTTTTAAGCTTTTCTCTTTCCCAAAAAAGAGCAACACAAAACACTTGCTTGATCCTGTATATCCAAAGCACTTCTCCTGCTTTTCAAGATTATCAAATTAAATCATCTATAGCATTAAATAGTAGTATGTTATCACCAAGATAATTCTGGAAAATTCCAGAGTTCCACTGTACCTGTGTCATGACAAGTTTGAAGTAAATGCCCTTCTCTTTCATGAGCTCATCATGATTTCCTTGCTCCACAATGACTCCACCATCAAAGCCAGCAATGACATCAGCGTTACGAACTGTAGACAAGCGGTGAGCTATCACAATGGTTGTCCGGCCTTCCCTAGCCTGGAGACACAGAAACCTGGCTTTAGATATGTGAATAACTAGCTATGTAAGGAGCCAGTCATTCAACTTATGCTTACTGAACGCCAGTGCGTTGACAATATAAAACCAGCAAAGCCACAGAAAACAGTCTATGATTTCAATGAATACATGGGCATGAAGTTGCACTTAGCCAATTTATAACTGATAGCTCCAGTAGAGAAAAAAATCCCGTTTTCTTCAATGGAGTAAAACTCTGCACATCACCCACACTGCAGGGCAAGCCCTATGTCAGGAGTAGTCAGCCAGCACAAACTGGACTCTGGATTTGTTTGTCTTAAGGATCAGAAGACAGAGGACAAGGAGTAAGGTGGTCGGAAGGTGAGGAAGGATCTGGCAGAGATTTGGGGTTGAAGTTGTGTGAAGAATATGATCAAAGCCGGGCGGTGGTGGTGCAGGCCTTTAATCCCAGCACTTGGGATTAAAGTGGGGGTAGGTGGGTCTCTGAGTTCAAGGCCAGTCTGGTCTACAGAGCTAGTTCCAGGACAGCCCGGGCTACACAGGGAAACTCTGTCTCATAAACCAATAATAACAACAAAGAATATGATCAAAATATATTGTATGAAATTTTTAAAGAATAAAAATATTATTAGAAAATAAAGGCCAGGCGGTGGTAGCACACACCTTTAATCCTAGCACTTGGGCGGGAGGCAGAGGCAGGCAGATCTCTGTGAGTTTGAGACCAGCCTGGTCTACAAAAGTTAGTTCCAGGACAGGCTCCAAAGCCACAGAGAAACCCTGTCTCGAAAATCAAAAAAAAAAGATTAAAAAAGAGGGCTCTGGGGAGGTAGAGACTGAAAGATACTAAGGCTCATAGATCAGTCTGTGCTGTCAAATCAGTGAGCTCCAGGTTCAGTGACAGACACTGTCTCAAAAGATAAGGTGGAGATCAGTTGAGTCAGAGAATCCATACATGTGCACACATGTTCAAGTGCACCTATACATGCATATGCATACACACACATACACAGTCACACAGACAAGAAAAAAATACAAATAATGGAATACTACTATTCTTATAACTCAGACCTTTCTAAGTATAGCTCACCGACCTTATCCAGAGCAGCCTGAACTATGGCTTCACTTTCCGTGTCCAAGGCTGACGTCGCCTCATCCAGCAGAAGGATCTTGGGGTTGCGGACCAGGGCACGAGCAATGGCGATTCTCTGTTTCTGTCCCCCACTCAGCTGCGCCCCTCTCTCACCAACCAGAGTGTCAAATTTCTACAAATAAAATGACAAACAAACAAATAACAGGAAATGTAGTAAAGCGACAAACTAACTCAGTTCTCATTTCAAATTGGGACGTAATCATCACTGGAGCTTGGCCAGCAACACAGTCCAGTTCTTGGCAACATGTATCTACCACTAGTCGATAGGGTGAGCGATGGAAAGTCCACAGTAAACTGGACTTCCCCTCTAAGGAAGTTCATCCAACTAACAGGAGTTTCCTAAGTTCACATGAGCCTTGGGTGACAGAGGGCAGGCACAACTCACGTGGGGCAGTTTCATGATGAAGTCATAGGCATTGGCTTCCTTGACTGCTTTCTCGATCTCATCCATGGTGACGTTCTCTCGGCCATAGCGAATGTTTTCAGCGATCGTGGTGGCAAACAACACAGGTTCCTGACTCACCACGCCAATGATTTCCCGCAGGTACCTCACATTGATGGTCCTGATGTCCTGGCCGTCGATACTGACCTGAAACGGAACGTGTGGTTGTCACACTTTAGAACCATGGAGTCAGAATGATGGGCAAGGGTAGCGCTGCCGGCTGCACGAGCACTCACCACGCCCTCCGTGGGGTCGTAGAGCCTCTGCAGCAGCTGGACAGTGGTGCTCTTCCCACAGCCGCTGTTGCCGACCAGCGCCACCGTCTGTCCGCTCTGCACCTTCAGGTTGAGGCCCTTCAAGATCTGCCATGACAGGCGAGAAGCTAATGTCAGGGCAATTCCCAGGACAGATAGACACACATAAGTTCTATGAGTGGAAAGCTGAATTCAGTACTGGATATAAATATGATGTGATTATTTGCCTTTGTTTTACAATATCTAAGAGTGTCTCTATCCAACAGAATATTGAATCATAGATTTATCACTTATCACCATACCTTAACTCCACTTCGAGATGGGTAGCTGAAGTGAACATTTTTAAATTCTAAATTTCCCATTATACTGTCTGGTTTATGTCCCTTTGATGAGAAGCTGTCAATGCTTGGCTCCTAAACAGAAGTATATGTCAGGAGATCACCAGGTTACAATAACTACTCTGTGACACTTTGTAGAGAGAGGAAGTAAAAGGGAAAGGGACACGATCAGTGATCAGTCTTTTAAGTAGGTGAATAAATGGGCCAGTCAGACTTACATTATCAATTATCTTGAAGATTTCATAGGCAGCCCCTCGTGCATTTGCAAAGGCTTCTATGTTAGGGGCGATATGTCCAATACTGAAAGTCCCAAATAATATAGAGTAGAAGACCTGAGAAGTGGACCAACACATGCAGTTACTCAGTGCTCAGCACAATTTTTCTCATGTTTCCTTTTTCTGCTAATATAACCAATTTCATTTCAAAACAAGAAAAATTGACACAAAATACTGAGTAGAATAAGTGGCAAGAATATTGAGTACTAAAACATTTTAAGTTTATGACTAAGATTCAAGTTCAAATCCTGGTATTAGGCTACATTTAACCCTTTATGCTATATACGTATATCAAAATATTATACTGTAGCCACCAAGAGCAAATATTTGTTGATTCTTCAATTAAAATAAAAACTAATATAAATTTAAGTTTAAACACTTAAAGTGCTTAGAATTTAGAATTAATCTGACTTGCTTCATCACACAATGGTATACTTGCTATACCCTCATATTTAGTAGAAAGTTCTTTTTTCAAAGATTCAGCATTTTTACTTAGATTCTCACAAGAATAACCTGAAAGAAACACAAGAAGACCAGATGAGTATTGTAATCTTCAGGACATTCTCTTCACACCTTTGGCTGTCAAGTTGACCTGCTGTCTATGCTGCACCAGATGCTGCTGTCTCTGCAAATGCATTCTCAGTTATGCAGCACCCAGCTAGATATGACTCGGTGTCCCCACTTCGCCTCCTTACACTGTGCCCTCTTTGAAATCTAATGAAGAGGTATTTGGGTCTCTGTTCTTGGTTCTGTTCTTGCTACAAAAGACTCGTCTGTGTGCGATTGGAGCTTTGCAAGAACTGACATCCCTACTCCTCTCCAAGCCATACAGGAATACAACTGTGTACCACGCTGAGTCTTCATGCCACACTAGAAGTTATGGCAATGCTCCTGGCACACCTGTGTGGCATTAGAGGTAAGCCAGAAGAGTTTAGACAGCTGCTCCAAACTGGAGCTGGTAAAGGCCAGCTGGAATCTGAAGCCAGCAGGTCTGGTGCAAAATCCTGCACCTGTCATTTGTGCACAGTCCCACAAGGCAAAAACCCTCAAATACAATTTTTGGTTACAAAGAACAACAATTTACATTTCTACAAAAGATTTTTTTACTATTTACTATTTATTTTTTGAGTAGTAAATCAGAAAAATAAGAGAAGCAGTTAGCATGACTGTGCCATTAAATGTAGGCTCACAGTGGAGAGGTGCTCATTGTCAATGGTATTTAGGCTACAGGGCTGGGTATCACCTTTTCTGAAAAGACTTCATGTCTTCAGATACTAAATTTTGCCAGACCTTGCAACCAAGTATAGTAACTTTGTTTCCCCATTGTCCATCCATCCAGTTTAGTTTAACATGCCTTTAAGAAAGCAATGTAACCAACCTAACCATGCTCTGGACCTCAGATATACTCAGCTTCTACAACCAAAGCTAAATGTGTAGCTTTAATTAAACTATCTACTTTTCCTATTTCTGACCCAGAAAAGTGTGTGTGTGTGTGTGTGTGTGTGTGTGTGTGTGTGTGTTATGGTAATAATTTGCTAAAACCAGACAGTAACCTGAAAGCAACTTTAAAGAAAGCGTATCCAGCGTAAATTTTTGGAGGCAGTCATTTATATATATGTTGATAATGTCTGAATGCAGTTTGAGTGCAATTCGGGGTCAGTAAAGTAGCACCGTCAGTTGTAAACCTCTATGAAATTTTTCAGTAAAAAAGAATTTTTCATTCCTTTCCAGCACCATGTTTTTCTATGCTGTCCAATGGATGTAGAGCAAAGCCCTACACAGGGAGAAAAGTGAAGAATTCACACGAGGACTCATTCTTAGTCGGGGTAGTTTGAGTAAGAATGACCCCAGGAGACTCCTATTTGAATGCTTAGTCAACAGGGAGCGGAACTCTTTGACAAGATGATAAGCATGAGAATGTGATCTTGTTGGAGAAGTATGGGAAGTACACCACTGGGATCACTGGGTTGGGCTTGGAGGTTTCAAAAGCCTGTGCTGGGTTCCTCCCTCCTTCCCTCCTTTCTCCCTTCCTCCTTTCTTTCTTCCTTCCCTCCCTCTCGCTCTCACTCTTGCTCTCTCTGCTTTTGGATCAGGATATAGCCTCAACAACTTCTCCAGCATCATGTCTGCCTGTGTGCCACCATGCACCTCACCACGATGATAATGGACTAACTCTCTGAAACTGTAAGCAAGCCCCCAACTAAATGCTTTCTTTTATAAGAGTTACCCTGGTCATAGTGTCTCTTCACTGCAATGGTTCAGTGACTAAGATATTGGTTTATAACACTCCAAGAGGAAGACTTTTTTTATTCTTTAATGCAACATTGAAACAAAAAGAGTATGTTTGCTTTTTTTTGTTTTCTGGTTTTTCGAGATAGGATTTCTCTGTAGCTTTGGAGCCTGTCCTGAAACTAGCTCTTGAAGACCAGGCTGGCCTCGAACTCACAGAGATCCGCCTGCCTTTGCCTTCTGAGTGCCCAAGTTAAGAATAAGTCTATTTTTTTAAGATATCTGTAAGAAAGACAACGATATTAATTTTTGGATACATCTAATTTCCTCTCCACTCTTGAACCTAGTAACTGAATGAATGTTTCTTTATATTATTTAATAGGTTTCAAAACACATTCTTCTAAGGTTAAATTGAAACAACTCAATTGAAATGGCACTTTTAGTGAATCTTTTTGCAAAGCACATATGACTTACAGTCAGCACTTGTCCAACAGAGTACTCCTTTGAGAGGACCAAAGAGGTCCCGTACCAGAATGCTAGTGCATACGATGCATAGACCAATAGGTAGGCGATACCTATGGAGATGCCACCTGTGATAGCTTTTTTTATTCCAACATTTTTAGCTTCTTCTAAATTTTTATTGTACCTGGAAAAAAACAGAAATCATTAGATGTACTCATAAAAATCGAGGAACTGTATCAATGTAACAAGAGAGTTACTCGAGCAATTGGAATGTACCAGCCCTGCAGTACCTATGTGTTCTTTTCTCCATACATTGCCCCTGAGATGTATTATTATTTCATTCCTTCACTGAAGAGTAACTGAGGCTTAAATCTTTTCTGGATTTATTAATCATTAAACAATAAAAATTTATCAAAAGCACATATTATTGTGTGTATACACACCACACACACACACACACACACACACACACACACACACAAGGAAAAGCACTGATCATGGTGGCTCTGCCTATGATCCTAGCACTAAGGAGGCTGAAGCAGGAGGACTGCAAGTTCAAGGTCAGCCTGTCCTCTTTGGGGAAGGGAGATGGGAACAAGAAAAAGCAGGGGTATGATTCAGAAGAAGGATGATGAAAAGGGGGAAGAAAGAGAATTCAGAAAATGAGAGAAGGAAAGGATGAAGAACAAAGAATGAGGAAGAACAGGAAGGAGGAGGAGCAGATAGTTAATGAATTGGAAATATAATGCTAGAAAATCTTAAAGCTCTCTGGACCTTAAGAAAGTTTTAAAGACAGTTTGCTCCCTTGGGGGTACTAGAAAAAACAAACTGCGAGATTCCAGAGAAGAGCACTTTGAAAACCGTGACATGGTAAACCATGTTTTTGACATGTAATAAAGCTGTGCTAAATCAGCTGAAGAGCTGTGCACACACCAACAATCCAGACCCAGGCAAGAGTCCTGAGAGCTGCAGGCCAGACGGGGCCACACAGCGAAGTGTTCCCTCTTAGACACAAACAAGACATACGCTTTCTCTTATTTCTATAGAAGCAATTATTAAAATCACTGTTCTACAGAAATTATTTTGGCTTATGAATACATAGAGGGTATAGGCCGGGGAAGCTGCAGGCACCATGTGACAGCACGTAACAGTGGAGGCACAGACTGGTCTAGGGGTGCAGCAGGAGAAACCGCAGGCTCCTAGCAAAAGACTGCAGCCTGGATCAGGCTTACATTTCGTGGAAGAGCAGAGCTACTGAGCTGCACTCCGCCAGCTTGCCAGGGACACACAAGTTTACTAAACTACCACGCCTGCGTCTTCTCTTTCCTACCTGAGAAAACTGGCAGAAAGTGTCTTAGCAGTGACGGGAGCCGGGTCATCTTCCCTCATTAAAGAGAGGTGAGGCATAAAGAACAATTTCTGCTATGAAACTAACTCCAGATGGACAAGTTCCAACACAAAACCTAAAATTAGATTAAAAACCAAGACAGCAGGTATCCTTCAAAAAACACTAATCTCGTGAGAAGAGATGGCACTGGCAGGGATTTACCTCAAATTTCAAACAAAAAATTTAAAAAATGACAATAGTCACATTCATAGAATTTAAGGAGAACATGAACACACCTTTGGAAGTCAACTGAAGATATGAAAATAGAATTCAATAATGACAGAAATACTGAGCAAAAAAATCAAGCCAAAATGATGCTCAAGACACAAAACTCAGTAAGTCAAAAGGCAAGTGGAGAAACCCTTCCCAAGAGACTGGATAATGAACATGGAACACGGTCTAGCAGGAATCGAGGTAAAGGAATCCTGTCATCCAGTCAAAGACACTGATAATTTCTTCACTTTTTTACTTTTTACAAAACACATACACAGAACATGCAAGAACTTTGAGATACCATGAAAAGATCAAATCTATGAATGGTGGGCAGAGAAGAACAAAAATAGCTCAGAAAAGACTTTCAACAAAAAGCACAGAAGAAATGTTGCCACGTCTAGGAGAACAGGTGTGTATCTAGGTGCAAAACACATACAGAACACATAAGAGACAGGACAGAAAAGAAAGTCCCCATGTCGTGTTATAGTTAAAACACTAAAAACACAGAAAGAAAGGGCAGATAAGGGGAGATAGAAGCTGCAGGAGAAAAGGCCCAAATCATATACAACAAGGACCAACCAGAATAACAACTGATTTTTTTCCATAGAAAATATAAAAACCAGAAGGGTTTGGAGTGATGTAGTTCAAATTCTGAAAGAACACTGCTAATAAACAAGACTATTATACCCAGAAAAAATACCTGCCATAATTGAAAGAGAAACAAAATTTTCCACAACAAAACAGTCTAAACATAAGATTGGCAAGTTTGAAACTGCTAGACAAAAAAAAA
>JAQHUG010001071.1:0-11609 GCA_028555095.1 Dicrostonyx torquatus
TGCAGAGAAATTTATTGAGATACACAGGTACAGTACCGGAAAGGGCTCCTCTGTGGAAGGGGCTCCTCTGTGGATGCAGACAAACCAGACAGGCCGGCGATCCACGCAGAGAGAGAGCTCCCTGCCTGGGTTTCCAGTATTTATAGATCTCCTGAATAATGGGTAACTCTGCCCCCTTGGGGGTGGTAGCAGGGTGTGGTCACAGGCCAAGGGACCACACCCCTTCAAAAACCATCCGGCCCTGGGCTTTTTTTGGTTGGGATGTTTTTGATGACAGCTTCTATATCCTTGCAGTCAATATGTCTATATAAATTACTCACCTGGTCTTGATTTAATTTTGGTATATAATATCTATCTAAAAAAATTGTCCATTTCTTTTACATTTTTGTGGAGTAAAGGTTTTGGTAGTATGACCTAATGATTCTCTGAATTTCCTCAGTGTCTGTCATTATGTCCCCCTTTTCATTTCTGATTTTGTTAATTTGGATGTTCTCTCTCTGCCTTTGGATTAGTTTGGAAAAAGGTTTTTCTATATTGTTGATTTCTCAATGAACCCATTTTTTGTTTCATTGATTCTTTGTATTGTTTTCTTTGTTTCTATTTTATTGACTTCATCCCTCAATTTGATTTTTTCCTGTCTTCTCCTCCTCCTTGCTGAGTCTGCTTCTTTTTGTTCTAGAGATTTCAGGTGTGCTGTTAAGTCACTAATGTGAGCTTTCTCCCATTTCTCTATTTTGTTTTTTGATAATTACATTCTTTATTTCTGTCTGATTTTTTTTATTATTCCATTCAAAAATTTCCACTTCCCCCCCTCCTCCCAATCTCCTCCTGCTCTCCCACTCCCCTTCCTCCCTCCCTCTCCATCCATAAGAGAGGACAGAGTACCCTGCCCTGTGCCCTCCCCCTTCCATCCAGGCCTAGGAAGGGGTGCATCCAAATAGACTAGGGTCCCCAAAAGCTAGTATATGCAGTATAAACAGGTCCCAGTGCCATTTCTTTATGTGGGCATGTAGTGCTACGAAGTTTACTCTTATTATTGCTTTCATAATATTCCATAGGTTTGGGTATGTTGTGCCTTCATTTTGGTTGAATTCAAGGAAGTCTTTAAATTTTTTCTTTATTTGTTTCTTGACCCAAGGGTGGTGAACCAGAATTTTAATGTAGTTATCTGATAACTGCAAATAACATCACCATATGTATATATTAATATATACATATATATTATATACATATATACATATATATATATATTAATAGGTGGAGGAATATGAACAACTCATGATACCTAGAAATGTTTCTCCTGTCAATGACCCAAATAGAAGGCCCCAACCTACTGGATTATGCAGAAGAAGTGACAAAGGTCAACCCTGGAAAAATAAATGTTGATCAAAATGAGACAAACAGGGCAAATTGCTACTATTGGAAACTCAGGATTGATCCACTCTTCAAGATCTCTATGTAGATGGTAGATTAGCCATCAAAATGCCATCAAAACATTCTCCCACTAAGAAGAATATGAATCATGGTTAAAGGGAAACTATGTTCCAATTCCTTGACATCTATGACTTCTAAGAGTTTATTTGAGACTTTTTATTCACATTTTTCTTATCAACATATTTATATTTTTGGAAAGATAGAGAATTGCCTTACACAGCATGTTATATTCTCATTTATTAAAAAATAGTTTCTCAAATAATATACCTAACACTTTGATTATTTTTTTAAGCTGCTAGAGATGTTACTGAAATTTCCAAATCTCTGGAGTAGACAAGATGATAATCTAAGCATAGCATATGGGAGGAGAATGTAGAAGAGAATTAGGGAAGGGGTTTTTATCTTGTTTTGAATTCAGCCATCATAGAAGTCAGTCACATGGTATGGGAGAGATCTTCTCTATTTGGGTTGCTTTCATTGGTTGAATAAAGAAAACTGCCTTGGCTTTTTGATAGGGCAGCCCTTAGGTGGGCAGAGTAGACAGAACAGAATTTGGGGAATAAAGGAAGTATGGGAGATGCCATGATGCTCGGTCTGAGATGGATGCAGGTTAGAATCTTCCGATAAATCACCACCTCGTGGTTACACACAGACTATTAGGAATGGGTTAGTTTAAGATGTCAGGGTTAGCCAAGAAGAGGCTAATGACAATGGGCCAGGCAGAGTTTAAATGAATACAGTTTTCATGTGTTTATTTCAGGCATAAGCTAGCTGGCAGCTGGGAGCAGGGTGCCGGGAAAACAGCCCTGCTCCTCAGCTCCCCATCCCTCATAAAGCAGTCATAGATGGAGAAGTATCCTCATGTTGGAGAGGCAGATTTAGAGTGTCAAAGAGTAGGTCCAAGCTGTTAAAGAAAGCATGAGGAGTCCAGCGATAGAAAGAAGGGAAAAAATTATGCTTCTGTGAATAATTACATAAACCAGAAGACATAGGAGATACATGGCAGTGCCCTGTCTGCTATTGACTGGCTTTATGTTTTTAGTTTAGATATACATTACTTGTTGAAAGCACTATGAATTTATGAGAAAAAATAATTTTTATATCTAGCCTAGAAGCACTTTTAACTCTTACACTGAAGATCAGGTGTGTATGGCCTAGTTGTTAGCATAGCCTAAATTCATTTCATAGTAAATGATCCTGAAATTCATTCCTGTGATGAAGGTGGGGACCCTGATATACCCAAGCTCTAAATTTCTTAATCAATCTTCTTGTGTGATGACTATTTTTGTGTTTGTGTGTGCTCATGTCTCCCTCTGTGTGTATATGTGTGTGTGTATGTGTGTGTGTGTAACAGAAAAAGAAATAAAGCTAAAGATATTGAGACATGAGGAAAGAGAGAGCAGGGTGTAATCGGACTGACCTTTGAGATGTCAGCTAACAACAACACAGACTCTTCTTATTAATTATGAAAGCATGGAATTAGCTTAGGCTTATCTCCAACTAGCTCATATAGCTTAAATTAACTGCTGCTATTAATCTACATTCTGCTATGTAGTTTTTATAGCTCTCTTCCATTCTGTATGTCTGACTTGTTCCCAGTTTCACTGGCATTCCTGCATTTTTTATCCCAGAATTCCTATCTCTGCCCAAATCCTGCCTATCTTTTCTGCATAGCTATTGGCCATTAATCTCTTTATTAAACTAGCCAGAAGATGGTTTAGGCAGAGATAAATTTTACAGAGCATTGAAACATTGTCTCACAACAGAGAGGGATAGAGAGAAGAGAGAGAGAGGGAGAGGGACAAATAGAGAGAGGGAGGGAGAGAGAGAGAGAAAGATTGAGAAAGATATTCGTTGTTGTAAGTCATTTAATCTCCATTGGTCCAGCAACCCTCAGTATTCTGCATATGTAGAACAGAGAATCTGTTTCCTAAAGAAATATCTGAAAAATGTAATTCAAGAAAGTGGCCTCCCTGTGGATTTCTCTTCTTCACTTGTCCATGATTCACATTAAAAAAAATCTTAGAACTTTGGTTTAGTCAGTATGAAATGCCTTATGCAAGGTAGTTTTCAACCAATACCTTCCTCATAAAAAAGCAATATTGAAAAACAGAAAAGACATATGGCTAATCTGCATTATTTCTGAGGGTCTCTTCAAGAATGTTTGTATTAAAACCATAGCATTCAAGAAGAACTGCCTTAATTGGGGGACCTGGTGATGATACAATGATTATCTATTGGGTTTGCTGTCCTGTGAATCTTGTTGAGGACTCTCAAATATGGGACACTTTTTTCCCACAACAACTTGAGTAAGGTCCCTGGGATTGACTCCTAGATCATCACATATTTATTATGTTTGACCTTGACCAAAAGTTCATTATTCAGTAAGAGTGACTAAGACCAGAAATGTGAAGGCATTGTATAATGAAAATTTGTTTCAGGAGCTCTTGCACAAGATGATGACTTACCTCAAGAATATTTATTAAAAATTCAGAATCAGATATATAGTTTTTAAGGGCAAAATGGGATAAAGCTAGTAGAAAAATATCAAACAATAGAAAGAAACTAATAGGAGGCAAGCAATGTTGCACTAGTGGAAATTGGGATATCTCAAGTGTGAGACTAAACAATAATAGGATTGGTTTCCGTAATTCCTTAATATGGAAAGAGTTGGGTTGTCAGCATCTGAATCCTCAGCTTTCTCAAGAACCTTACTCCATGCAATTATTATTTCTGCCAAACATATTTCTGGTTCTAAAGAAGGAGCTATTTTCCTTCTTCATTCATCAGGGACTCTGGGAAAGGCTCCTTAGATCATTATTGCCCTTAACTGTCCATCTCCTTTTTATTTTAAGAACAAATGAGTTTCTTGTGACTAAGTATCTAAGAGATTGTTATGCTTCCTTAAGCAGCAATTACCTCCCAATACTCTCAAATAGTTTAAGAATATAGGTGTTCTCAGAATAATATTGAATAGATGTTGAAGGGTCTTATTATGTTTAAAGACCCAAAACTTACATTAAAAAAATCTTTGGCAAGTTTGGAAGGAGAATAGAAGGTAATATAAGGACAACATAATTTGATGACTAGTTGATGTTTATTTATATCAACTAAAAATTCTTGATATCTTACTAGCACATGATTTTAAATTCATCCCATTTCCATTCAAATTTCTCATGGCTTAAATGAGTATCGCAGATATATCTAAAGTCAGCAAGACACCACAAAATTGACTGGCACTCTATTGCTTGTACTGTATTTTCTAGGTACAATATACAGTTTCTTTAGGCTGCAATTTTCTATTTGTATATCTTGGTGTGGGTACAGTCACAGACTATGAAAGGCAGTTTCTTTATTAAAATGGTAGATTGTACATGTTAATTGAGGGCCACTTTTGAAGCAGCTCCAGATGTTGTACCAATGGCTACTGCAAAAACGCCTCTTAATATCTATAATTACTTGCCTCATAGTAACAGCCTGATGTTCAGAGAAAACATATTCTCAAAATCACCATCCTATGTATGATTATTATTCACAAGTGCATTTACACAGGAAAAAATGTCACAGTAATGGAGATGAGAAGGAGCTTACTGATTTAAGGTACATAAAATGAATACAGTAATTTTAAAATGCCCCCTACTTTCTTGAATAAAGGGACTCTAAGTCAGTGACATGTATGGAGGATTAAAACAAGCAGTGAGTCCAAACAGAAAAGAATGTCCATGCCAAAGTTATTAATCCCCAAAATCACATAATCAATCACATTGTCTAAGATTTTGGCTTACAGTTAAAGGTCCAGGTAAACATTTCCTTCTGAAGACATTATCCTAGAGCATAGTCACTTGGGGACACTAGAAACGTATCATCATCCATACCAGGTAGGTACAAGAAAGGTAAACCAGTACCACAGGTCATTCCTTGGAAGCACAGAGTTCTTCACAATGAAGAAGCAACCCACCCAAGGGTGAATTCTATTTCAAAGCAGTATGCCAGATTTTCATAGCATGCTGGGAATCTATCCAACAGGGTAACCTTCAAGTATTTATAATCTGGAATTTCCCATCTCTATCAGCTGGTCAGAAAGAGAATATCAGAATAGTCAGAAAGCAATGCAAAGTTATTGTAAACCACATATTGGGGTGACATATGTCAGGGCCCTGCCTCAATGACTCAGAAATTTCAATTTAGGAGCAAGAGGATTAGAATTTTTAAGCTAAAGGAGCAGAGATATTAGATAAAGAAAACACAGAACAGCACCATGAAGGAAATTCTGTGAATACTGAACCCACCAGAGTTTATTTTTAACACACTTATATATTTCTCTCCTAGAGGAAAGAGGGACCAACAGAATTCATTAAGATGGTATAAGGATTAGACCAAGTATCCTGCAGGCAACTACTCCCTGAAGTATCCAGCCAATCTTTTTTGAAGTAGCAGGAATAGCAAAATGGAGCAGATCCACATCTATACTCAAAATACTAATTAGAAACACTCTTAGTCAGGATCATTTGTAGTCACACCTGTTGTCAACAACTTTGAAAGACCAAAACTAACCTCAAACTCTCTCAACAAAGTGGAACAGGTTCACATCTGTGGACCCCTTCAAAAGTAGCAAACAGTCTCCTTAACTAAATAAATTCCCTCAGTAGTCAGGCATTTAATCTCTTATAAGAAGGAACAATGACATTTCTGTAAACCAGGATGGCCTATTGCCCTGTGTTATTTCCAGATTTAAATTTATCATTTACATCTTTAAAATCTGTAGGAGTCTCCACATCTGTTATTTCCTTTGTACTTTGGGATTGCCAGACAAGGCACTGAAGACCTAACACATACAGCAAATTGTTGCAGGAAGGCTGCTGGCCACTTAGTTCCAAAATAATTACACAGATAGTATAATGCTTAAAACACTGCTTGGTCCATTAAATCTAGTTCTTATTGGCTAGTACTTATATTTCAGTTTGGCCCATCTCTATTCATCTGTGTATCACCACATGGCAATGGCTTACCTTCAAATTTCCATCTAGCTCCAGAGGGGCACATGGCTTCTCTCCTTTCTCCCAGGATTCTGTTTAGTTTCCCCAACTCTCTCTGTTCCCCTATATTTCTGCTAGAGGCCCAAAGCAGTTACTTTGTTAACCAATGATATTAACCCCATACAGAGGGGAATCCCACATCACCTTCCCTTTTCTGTTTAAATGAAAAGGAAGGCTTTAACTTTAACATAGGTAAATTACATATAGCAAAACAAGTATCAAGCAAGAATTATAGTTTCAATATTTATATCTACTTTATCTTCAATCATAACTAACGAAAACTATATTATTACTATCTACTCTTCAACTGCATTAAAGACTCCAGAAGAATATAGTGTTACCTAAGTAAACAGGAAATGCATTGAAAGCAACTTCTAAAACTCTAGAATTGACAGAGACATCTCACTGCCTGGAAAGTCACCCAAAGTTCTTCTGTACCATTGAGGCATCCATCTTCAGCCTTCCAGCCCACAGCATCCAGCAGACTTTTCCATGAAGCAGGAAATTTCAAAGACAGTTCCACCTATATTGGTAGATTATCAGTCACTTTATTCTGTGTCCTGCAGAATGTCTGGCAGCATCATTTATAAAGCAGGAACCCTGAAGGATTGTCTAACCATTAGGCAAGTTCAGCAGTCATTTTTCTGTGGATCCTGCATGTTCAGTTCATCAAGCAGTCCAGGCCATAGCAGGTTTTTGCCCAAATGGTTCAGCAACTCCATAAGGAGCCTCTTCAATGCCCATCTTCCTCTTGAAGTTATTGGACAGCCAATAGCAGATGTGTCTCACTGTCATGAAAAATCCTAAGTTCTTAAAACATTTTTAATGCCATATTTTGTAGTCTTTGAAAGGTTTGAAGAATGCCTATCCATCTGAAATATATATATCTGTCCATCTAAAAATTATGACTAACATGACTATAAGCTTGACTGTTATGGATGATTGTCTATTAACCTATAAGTCTTAATTATACATTATATTTTTAATCAAGAACAGAAATACATACATACAGTGTAACAAAATTGACCTTAAATTTGTATCAATGAAGTTAGATCCATACCAATACAAATCTCTATATCATATGCCCCTTTAAATGTAAACAAACATTTATAAACAATATTTGGGAATATGGGTGTAGTTCTGTCCAAACTGCTTCCTGCTTTTTGTTGGGAAAAGTAATTTTGGGGGGTGTTCATGGCAACCTTTAGAGAGACATGGTGCATCAAAGCACATTAACCTGGAATGAATCCAAAGCTTCTCATCCTCTATGGAAACAAAAGAAGACCCTTTTTTCCCATAGCAACATACCCGTAGATCCATATTTAAAAATCAAGATACCTTTAAAGTATATATGTTGGTTTAGCTTAGCAATCCATAAAATGAAATATCTCTATGTACTTAGCTCCTTCATAGCCAAAAAGTTCAAAGAAAACACAATAATATACATAATCTATACTCTGTGAATTTTCCATTTTTATGTGGCTTATTTTTCTTTATTCCTTTTAATCAATGACTTACCTAAATAATGCTGAGGAAATAAAATATTACTAAAATGATTGGAAGGAGTAATAGGATATGTATATTCTTGCTTCTTTTATCTTTTACAACAAAACATTGAAAAACCCATGAGTCCATTCAATTCTTTTTATCCTCAGGGTTGTGATAGATAATAGTATTCCTTGCTATAACAAAGGTGGTTCAAAAATTCTTAAATGCATCTGTAGTATATGGAGGAGCATCGCTATTTTCAGCATTTTTGGAAGGCAATCTATAGAAAAAGAACATAGATGATAAGTAATGAAATGCTTCATTGCTTCTCAGTTAATTGAGTAGCTAAGAAAAACCCAGAACCTGAGTCAATACTAACATGAACATACTTCAGGGGCCAAAAGATGGAATGTTTGTGTATAATTTTGAATAAGAATTGCCCAGAAACTCAAATCTTTGAATTATTCATCATCAAGTAATGATACTATTTGAATATCTGGATATAAGAAGTAAGCATTCTAGATTTCTTACAGTAAGTATTTCTATCCTGATGTGCTTGCCATGATGACAATGTAATGGAGTATTCATATTATAAGCAAGACCCCAATTAAGTGCTTTCTCTTATAATATTTGCCTTAGCCAAAATCTTTTTCTACATCAGTAGAACAGTGACTAAGTTAGTGAATAATGTCTATCCGCTGTCATGCATTAGGCAGTAACATAGAGGATTAAAAGCATAACAAGCAGAAGGCAGAGAAATTACACAAATATGACAGTCTGTAACAATATGCCCTGTCTGTTCTCCAGACAACTGAAGTTGACAGTGAAGAATAGTAGATGGTTGGTAGTACAGTATATGAAATTGTCTGAACTTCATTAGTTTAGAACAAACCAATAAAAACATAAATATGATGACAAGGAGTTGGATCTATCATTTGATTTCTGTATATTAAAGGCCCAGGGAGACAAGAATGTGCTCCTATGTGCTGGAAAAATAATCGGCAACTATTTTGAAACTGTTAATGAGGGAAATGACTAAGGTTTCATTATCTTGTTCTGACTCCATTTTGTGCTTACTTAGACTCTTAAGGCCTGTTACTCCTTCCCCAGTTTTCATGTTAGCTTTGTCAACACATTTGAGAAATTCATGGCTTCGGCCATGGTTAAGATGCATTAACAAAAATAACTGGCATAGTTGGAGGCACCCCTGACAAAAGGTCCAGGGCTGTGCTCCTCTCACTGAGTATGGAGAGGTCTTAAATAACAAACATTTTTCCTAAACTTAAAAACAGACAGACTTAGGTCAGTAAACTGATTTCAATTCTGGATCCGGTTAAGGAAGATGCACCAGAGGAAAACCTTCTGGATGAGGATATGCCTCAAAGAGGAGTTTTCAATTTCTAGATATGGGGAAGAAGCACAGTGGGGGAAACTGGTGATCTGGGAGAAATTTTTTTATTTGGAGAAGAAAAATTCTTGATGAAAAACACTTCCTAAGGCCTCCTATTTTAATTTGTAACAATAGTGGGTGACATGTCTCATGGCTCTGCCTCTCATGAAAGATATGTTCATAATTACTTGAATAAATGGCCAGCAAAGTGTGTGAATGATTCAATACATGACAGATAAGTTTGGCCTAGAGAGTTATATTTTTTTGAAACTTTACTGCTGGTATTTCTGTTTTGTCACACCTGCCAGTTAAGAGGAGTAGACTCTGATGGGCTGAATTATTGAAACTCTGAAGGCTTTTCAGTATTCTACAAAAAGTGACAGTTTCTGTATGGCATTAGTTTGTCTCTTTACCAGCGAAATTGTCTTCTTTCTCTTTCAATATAGGAAATTTCCAGTCATTCCAGTCTTTAATGGACATACAAACTCTAGCCCTCCCCTCACTCTACTGAGGTTACAGCTTCTCAGTGGAGGTTTACTTCATGAGCATGACATGTTCCCAGCAATGCCCTGCTTTACTTCATGTGGCAAGGTCTGTTGGGTGTAGGAAGGTTGTGCCTAGTATGTAGACCATCAAAAGATCTCAGGTGCTAGAACTCCTGTCTTGAGGACAAAGGAGCTAAAAGGTCCTGGGCTTGTCAATACAGCACCACAGAGATGGGCCAGGTGTGAGGGCATACTGTGGCTCTCAGCTTTGGGTTGTGAGGCTTTCAACTTTAAAAACTCTGTATTCCTGGACTTGGGACTTCAATAGACTTTTCAGAAGCACAAGACTGCTCTAGTTCTGGCTATCAAAAAAAGACATAACTTTCAATTGGATTAATACAAATTTTTATCAATCATAATCTACTGAATAATGAACTGAACTTGCCTAAGCAATTGACACACTTCTTCAGTTCATTTGTTTAATAGCACCAAGAGTATTTACAAACCAAATTAAAGGATCAGACAGATATGAAATAGAGAGTCAGCCCACAAAGTCAGCAAGGAATTATTTGCAAAGGGTCAGGGAGACACAAAGTGAACTGAGCTGAAGAGATGGCATGGGACCTTCTATGGCATTAATATCAGATGTAATGCTGTAGGAGGGTCCTTCTGTATTTCTGTTGTCTTCATTGGTTGAATAAAGAAACTGCCTTGGCTTTTGATAGGACAGCCATTAGGTGGGCGGATTAGACAGAACAGAAGGCTGTGAGAGAATAGGCACTGAAGCAGATGCTATGTTTCTCTTCCCGGTAAGCCACTACCATGTGGTGATACACAGATTACTAGATATGGGTTAAACTAGTATGTATAAGAGGTTAAAACTAATGGGCCAGGCAGTGTGTTAAATGAATTCAGTTTGTGTGTAATTATTCTAGGTATAAGCTAGCCAGGGCCAAAAACAGGCCCACGGCCGGGACCCAGGCACCAGGAATGCAGCCCGCGCTCCTTTCAGGTACTGAAAATACAGCCTGCACCTCATTACTACAATGCAACAAGCTGATGAGTTTAAAAACAACTCCACTCTGAGCCTAGTTAATCTCATAGTAAGGGGTCACAGCACAACAAATATTAATAAGCATGACAGGGAATGGTCCTAGCCTATCAGGCTAAGAGCCACACCCCGCCATTAGCTAATTATTCTGCCCCTAATTAGCCATTAGCTAATTATTCAGGGTTGGACCATGAGGTCCCAATGAGGTATATAAGGATAGGTTCACATGGGAAGCTCTCTCTCTTTGCGGATCGTGGCTCTGCCGGCATCTTCGGAGAAGCACAGTTCCAGGGTCTGGTATTGTAAATCTGTGTGTGTTCCTTTTCTATTAAACTGTATGTCTTAAATATAGCTAGATTGTTTAATATTTAATTAAAACAGTAACACATGGTGCCCAATGTGGGGCCCGAACCCACGACCCTGAGATTAAGAGTCTCATGCTCTACAGAATGAGCTAGCCGGACTGTACAAGAAATTAAGGCAATTGAGAATTTCTCAAATATACCAACAGCCCTGCATTTAACATGGTTGACTGAGAAGCCAATCTGGGTCAAACAGTGGCCTTTGGCTGAGGAAAAGTTATGAGCATTAGAACAGCTGGTACAGGAACAATTAGAGGCTCACCACATAGAAGAATCCACCAGCCCTAGGAACTCTCCTGTATTTGTGGTTAAGAAGAAATCTGGAAAATGGAGAATGGTTACAGATCTAAGAGCTATCAACAA
>JAQHUG010001071.1:15503-26654 GCA_028555095.1 Dicrostonyx torquatus
GGGTTGGACCATCAGGTCCCAATGAGGTATATAAGGATAGGTTCACGTGGGAAGCTCTCTCTCTGCAGATTGTGGGTCTGCCGGCGTCTTCGGAGAGGCACGGTTCCAGGGTCTGGTATTGTAAATCTGTGTGTGTTCCTTTTCTATTAAACTGTATGTCTTAAATATAGCAAGATTGTGTAATATTTAATTAAAACAGTAACATAAGCAGAAAAATTCAATATATAGGCCCACTTTTTTGACAGAATACATCAGCAAGGGTATTAAGGAGTGCATAATAACATAAAAGATAAGGGAAACTCCATGTCAGTTTTACTAGCCCCTTCAAAATATTTTGTATAGGAAAAGAGTCGTCATAATAAACTCTTAAGTTGGAAATAGAGGAGAATAATCTTTTGATCTAAATTTGAAGAAAGATCAAGGCAATCAATATCTCCTGACAGTTTTTCAAAGTCAATCAGTGTTTGTGGTTGATCTGTATGTATTTGTACTTTCTATGAATGAATGATACATGCATCTATAATATAATCTAATAAAGAAAAAGAAACCGTATGCTGTAGTTTCTCTGGAAAAAATTCATCCATGTTCAATATCCTGCCTATGTAGGGGTTTTAGGACAGCATTACCTGTCTTCTCTGTTATCATCAGTTGAATATCTTACATAGACTCTTTTGAAAAATAGAAGCTGAGGTGAATTTCTGTGGGCAACATTGTCATAGAAGCTTTCTCTATCCAGCCAGTAGGCAGTACTCATGGCATCATCAGGGATGCACTCAGATAAACATAAATGTTTTTCCTTGACACTAAAGGAATTCTCAATCACATCTCAGACTCCACCACAATTAATTAATAGGTTTCTTTCTGTTGTCAGCACGTCCACAGTGATGTCTTCCTGAGATTGTACCTCATCAAGTAATCCACATGGCTTAGAGATACCATTCTGTCATCACCTTTATGGGTTGCACATGATCCAAATAAGCATCACAAATAGTGATCTTCCCTGTTAGGTTGTAAATGTTGTTGGATGTGTCACTATGATATAGGAATGGAAAATTCAAAGGGTATTAGATTAAACAAGAAGCTATAACTTCTCTGCATGTTGTTTAAGTATTACTCTGCCTGATAATCCTGAATTTTGACAGAGATGGTCTTATTGCCTGTAAAGCAGAGAAGCCTGGATGGAGTGCATTTCCCTAATGTTCCTTTTTAATCCATGTGGATGGTATAGTAGACAGCAGAATCCAACCTAATCATCTTTCACTAAGAACAAGAAACATGCACTCATTGAAATTATGTCTGTTTTACTTGTAATCTATGCCTGTTAAGAATTTGAGATTTTTGACCTATGTTTTTATCTTATCACTATGATTTTATTAACTGCTAATGTATACACTGTACTTAAACCATATCATACTATAATTTAATTAAAATCAGATTTAGTAGAAAAAATATCCAACATTTTGCTTAATTTTATGATGCTCAGGGTGATTTGTATTAGAATTTCAAAGTCCCTGGGCAGAGAAGATGTTAATCTCTACAGTTGTCTAGAGAAAGAGAGTGGAGAAAAGAATGGGCAGTGGATGACATCTTCTCTTTAGTTAAGCAAGCATAGAGTTCATCCCCAAGGTAGGCAAACAAACTTATGGGGTAGAAGAGGATTTAGAAAACCAGCAAGGATCCCCAAAATGTTAGGGAAAGCATCAGGACTCAAGAAAAAGAAATAAAAACAGAAAAATTTATGCTTCTGTGAATAATTTCATAAAGCATGCAGTCTTAAGAAATCACACTGCTTTGTCTCTGTCAGATATTATTTGACTTATTGTTTTGAGCATAGATAACTTACACATTTATAGATAGCTTACAGATTTATAATGCTATGCCTTAAAAAGACCCAAATCATTTATATTTATCATCCTGAAATTCTTTTCTATAGTAACAGTGAGAACCAGGATGCACTGGAGCATCAAGTTGTTTATCCTCCACCTGTAAAATGAGTGTGTTTTTGTGTGTGAATGTGTGATACTGAATAATTTAATTATGTATGCCATTTAATCTCTATTGTATCAAGAGTTCTCAGTCTTCTGGATATGGAGAGAAAAGTAACAGTTTCCTAAAGAAACACCTGAGGAATTTAACCTAAGAAGCAACCCCCCATGGATCTTTCTTTGTCCCTTGGTCATGCCTTCTATAAGAAATAGAAACTGGCATGCAGTTTTAGCCAATATGAAATGCTGTATGCAAGGATTTTTCTAACCAATTGTTCCCTTACAAATTGTGATATTGAAGAACAGGAAAGACATGTGATTGTGATCTATCTACTTTATTTCCAAGGGTCTCTTCATAAATATATAGGGATATGACCTTGACAGCCTAGAAAATCTCTCCTTGAGTAGAAGGACTACTGATGAGCAAATGATTGTCTGATGGACAGTCCAAGCATTTTATGTGCACACTATTTTTGCCTATTGTAAATCCATTTAATCTTTGTGTCAAAGACACTAAAATAACAGTAGGTTTGGCCTGGACACCCATTTGTCATTTTGAATCTGGTGGTAGCACTGAAGTAATATCGTGCATGGCCTGATTTTGCCCTTGAATTTCTTGATTCATGAATGTGTTGATCACCAAGAAGGGCCAATGGAGTGTCATTCACCCTTGAGGATAAGTCCAAGTTGTTACTGGAAACACCCTAAAATTTAATGGGGCCTGGAACTTGCCACTTGCCACTTGCCCCTGATACAGATGCAGAGTCTTTCCTTCACTATCCCTCTTGATCTACATTCACTTGCACGATGATTTTTTACTTAAAGTGAGAGCATAAACCTGAGGTATTAGCCTCCAAGACTTGAAAAGTCTTGTACTGACTTCTTGATAATGGCACAGGGACCTAAATGTAATTTTTTCTTATAACAATAAAAAAAAGAAGTTCCATGAGGATTGTATGCCTCTCTGGCATTGCTTTATCACTCTCCAGATGATCTTCCCTTCAGGGATTCATCACCTCAGATTTCCTATATCAAGGTACATAGTAGATTAAGTAGGCTCCATGCTCTAGTAGATATCCTCTTTCCTTCTCTCTTTTCTCTGCAAATGCTCCATTACATTGTCCACTTATACTTTATCATTACTTTCTCAATAAAAATGTCTCACTAGGTCATATTTAGTGGCCCCTGTCTCAGGATATATAACATTGTGGGATGGGAAAGTAGTTACTGAGGGTTCACACACACGTGTGTAGATCAGGGCAATATTTGCTGTCATTTTAAGGTCCATAACTCCAAGATGATAAAGGACCAGAAAGGACTTGAGTTCAGTTATGCAAACAAAGAAGATATTTGCAAAGAAACATAAAATAGATCATCAGGTCTATTTCACTGAACTGGAAAGATGTTGGTACCAGGACTGGAACTACCAGAAGCAATTGGGTTTCAATTGGCAGGGCCAACACTACACCTATACAATTTGACCTCAAGATATATTAAATCTTCAGTCTTGTGTCATAATTTAGCCAGAAATGATCTTGATCATCTCTCTCTTATGCAAACTAAGTTAAGAAAGACAGTTGGGGAGAACTGTGTGTATATTCTTCAAATAGGCAAAAGATGAGAAAATAGTTGGCTTGCATTGAAATGTACATCAAAAGATTACTTCAACTGAGAAGAGGTTCTGCAGTAAAGTACATAGAATGACCTGTCCTATGGACAGTCAGCCTATTTCCATTCAATCTTATTATTGCCAAATGGGACCATGAATGGCAATGGTGGCAAAGATAAGGGTTGAGGATTGTGCATTGCCCAAATAACAAGAACTGCCACTCACCAAAAATGACCAAGCTACAGCTGGTATTGTGTGTCATAATGGCCAACAGCACAGAACAACAGAGAGCCCAAGATATGGATCATTCCAAATGTAAACAAGAAGAAATATGGTGGCAGATTGACTATATCAGACTACCCTTTCACAAAGGACAAAGCTTTTTCATTATTGGAGTAGATGCTCTGCTCATAAAAGTGTCATAATGCTCCATTCAAACCACCATTATATTCTATATAATACATTATCAATTTCACGTTATTCCAAACGGAATGGCTTTTAACAAAGGAATGTACTTCATAGCTATAGAAATGTGAAAATAGACCCATAATCATGGAGTCCACTGATCTTTAATTTGCCATACCATCCTGAAGAAGCGTGCTTGACAGAAAGATGAAATGATAATTGAAGTCACAGTTACAGTGCCAATTAGAAGGCAGCATGCCTGGAGGGCTAGAACAGAGATTTCAAAAAAAAAGGATATGTTTTGAATCAGTGTTGAACATCCTTAAGTGTAAGAATCAATTCATGGGAAAGGGAATAGATCCAGTCACTACTACCCCAAATTATACACTAAAATATTTTTACCATATGTCCCAATGAATATTTGTGATGATTGCCTAAAAGTTTTGAGAAAAAAACACACATATCTGCAAAAAAATGTGACTGAATCTTTCATGTCAATTGTAATACTAATTTATGAGGAGGGTAGTACTCCTACAAGAAACCATAACAAATATTCCATTAAATTAGAATTTCAGTCTTTCCCCTTAAAACTTTGGCCTTCAGATGACCTTAAATCAAGATGACATGAAAGCAATAATGGTGTAATAAGAAGTGATTGATTGATCCAGATTACTAGGAGGAATTTGGGTTGTTTCTCCAAAGTAGGGGAAATAATTTTTATGATATTTATGGCTGGAGGGCAGGAGTTCATTTAGGCCATGTCTTGGTGCCTCCATCTTCTGTGATTAAATTCAACGGGAGATTATAAAAGCCTAATCCAGGCAGGATGGCCAATGTCACAAACCCCTAAGAAATGAAGTCATGGGTTACTCTTTCAGAAAGAAAGCCAAGACAGGCGGAGGTGAATACCAATATTGGAGGAAACACAGAATTGTAGCAGAGAAAAATAGGTATATATCCCAGCTAAGGCATTGCACACAGTTTCATAAATGAGTATTATAATTGACACGAAATATTCAGTCGTATTTTTGTGCAGATATGTGTGGTCTTTTCTCAACTTACTTAACATGTTATGCAACATCAATTAAGAGAATATCTGTAGTTATCATATTTAAGTTGAGATAATAAAAGAATATCTCTCAAGAGAAATTGTCACATATTGTGAATTTATAATGTTTTAAAACTTTTATAAGGGATAATTATATCATGTTAGTTATAATCATGACAAGGTTATTGTTTTCATTTGGAAACTAATTAATTATTATATAGAAAGAGATGATTTTCTATCAACTTTGCAGGAGGTGGACTTATGGTGTCTATTCTTGATTGTCAATTTAAGAATATTAGGAACTAAGTAAAATCCAAAAATGAATGGGCATACATATGAGGTATTTTGCATAATTAAAAATGGGAAGATCCACTTATACTCTTGATCTTTTTTGTAGGAAGACTAAAGCCTTTTCTCTATAAGTGCTTGCTCCTTCATCACTGTGAAGTCCACTACTTTATTGTCATTAATGACTTCTTTGGGGATTCAGGTGTTTCCTAAAGATCAAGAGAGACTTCCAGTCTCATGGATCAAGCAACTAGTTAATTCTTGGATCTTTCATTCTTTCTCAGCCACCTTTGGATTTGCTGGACAACAGCCGATAAGTCATTCAAATAAATATGCTTTCTACAAATACAGAGAGATTTTTGTCTTTATCTCCTCCATTTGTCTCACTGATATCATTTATATTGCCTTCATTTATATGTGATGTGTGTGATGTCTGTGTGTGTATGTGTGTGTGCACATGTGTGTAGACAAGAGAATGATTATTCATTTCTGGCCTCCCAGATCTGAAATAATTGCACAGAAACTGTATTTAACTATATTAATTAAATCACTGTTGGTCTATTAGTTCTGTCTTCTTATTGGTTAGCTCTTATAGCCTTATATCTTACAGTTACCCATTTCTACTATTTTGTGTTTTGCCACAAGAATGTGGCTTACCAGGTAAAGTTCAGGCATCTCTTTCCTTCAGCAGGTACATGGCACCTCTCTGGCTCTGCCATCTTCTCCTCTATCTATGCTTGAAATTATAGCCTTGCTCTATTCTGCCCTGCCAGAGGCCCAAAGCATTTTCTTTATTAGCCAATGGTAACAAAACACATACACAGCATACATAGGGGAAATCCCACATCACTTCCCATTTTCTGCTAAATAAAAATGGAGGTTTTAACTTTAAAATAGTAAAATTACAAATAGCAAAACAGGTATCAAACAAAAATTACAGCAACAATATTTGTATCTACTTTATCTTTTATCATTACTAAGAAAAGCTATAATTATAACTATTCTTCAACATTATCAAAGACCTCAGAAGTATATAATATCACATAAGCTAAGAGAAAGTACATTGTAAGCAACTTCCAAAACTCTAAAATTGACAGAGACATCTCACTGCCTGGACAGTCACCCAAAGATTTTTTGTAACATTGGGGCATCCATCTTCAGTATATAGGCCCACTGAATCTGGCAAACTTTTCCATGAATCAGGAAATTTCAAAGACATTTCCACCTATATTGACAGTTTGTCAGTAACTTTCTTCTATACCCTGTAGACTATCTGGCAGAATCTTTCATGAATCAGAAACCCTAAAGGATTATCAGCAGTCACTTTTCTGTGAGTTCTGCATGTCTAGTTTATACAGCATAACATCAGACAGTCCAGGAAAGAACAGTTTCTTGCCCAACTGGCCTTCAAACTCCATAAGAAGCCTCTTCAATGCCCATCGTCCTCATGAAGTAGATTAGTGCTGCCAGTAGCCTCTGAGACTGTTAGGTGAGGGCCATCCTCACCACCTCAACTCTGGGAAGCATTGTGCATAATATAAACACTCTTATCTGAGTAAAATCTAAATCTGCCATGTAGGTGCTATGAAGCCTGGAAATATCTCTGCATATGGTGTTGGGAATCTGCTATGCTCTCCTGCCTATGCACTCCTAGTAGATCTAATCACACAACCTGCCCAGGGAGTGGGGGTGGGTGCTGAGCCATGGGCATGGTCTCAGCTACTTTCCTCCCAACCCAGAGCAGGCATGATTAGGCTTTGAGAACAATCTAGAATTCTGGTACCCTTTTATCTTTCACTTATTTTTCCTAGGATATTTGACAGTCACCTATTACTACTTCCTTGGCTTACATTTTTCTGTTTTACCCATGTATATTTCCTCTTTATTCACACTGTTCTGGACCCCAGAACAGAGTCATACTCTGACCCTTACTCTCCCATACCAGGGACATCTTCATCCTAGTTCTTCATCTCTTCTGTGTCTGCTCTACTTTTCACTCTCTTACATATTCACGCTATTTGTACACTATAGTTTGCTCCACAGATTCTATCCTTCCAAACTGTACCCCTTATGAGATCTTCCAGGGTGACTATTTTTGGCATTCAATGTCATATATCTTCCATGCTGAACTATGACTGTTCTCACAAATCTTTCTTGTAGGGATCCTGAGAGTTCAAAAGCATGATAGGTCAATAGTCAGCATCTCCCAAGAAACCCTATTTCTAAAATCTACTGAAATAACCTTTCACTATGCAAATGACAAGATGTTTTCATCTGTTAAAACTAATCCTTACAAGTAAAGGAACCATCCTGAATGCTTCTTTGTGGTTTATTCTCCGACTGGCATAGACATTGTTTTAAAATACATCTAAGGATCATCTGCCCTAGAATTGGTGCTGCTTGTGTATCCTGAACATTCCTACATCAATTAAAATGAGACAGTACTCACTGATAGGCCACAGGCATGCGGCCTATTTTTTATTCAGGGGCTTCTTTCAGTTGACTCTAGGTCATTAAGTTGAGAAAGCTAATTAGTACAATTATTTTCACAATACTAATTCTGACAATCACTTATTACAAGAGTTCCTTCCTTCTGTAGCTCATTTCTTGAATTCTTTTTGAAGTGTTTTGATGTTTTAATGTTACTTGCCTTTTACTCCTTCATGAGACTCATTTTGACAGTTACTTCCTATTCAGTCATTTGTGCCATGATTCTGTGTTCTCCATCTCATTTTATTTCTCATTTCTGTGTAAAAAGTCAAATGAATTTTTTGTGTTAATTTTGTGCTTTATCACTTGTTAAAGAGTCTTTTATTTCTAGGTGTTTTATTGTAAAATTTGTGGGCTTTTAAAGAAAGCAGCATGCCATTTGCAAGGATAAAGCAGATAGGATTATTTTAAATTAGTCTCTTTACTTTGTTTTGTAGTATCTTGTCATGACCATTTTGTTATAGCTCAGATGCTGAGTATTGAATTGAACTACATTGTAGTACTTCATGGTTTTATCATGATTACTTCTAAGTTTTTTTTCACTTTTAGCTCATGTTCTCCATGAGTAATCAATTTTAGTCTCTATTATAGTAACCTTTGTGCCCTCCAACTCTATTTTCTTGAGAACTTTTCTTAGGATAGGTTCTTGGACATTCATAAGCAAAAGACATTTTTGAATTTTGAGAAAATTTAGAAATTTCTTTTAGAAATTTGAGGATCTATGAAACATTTAAAAGTATGAACAACATCAGCAATAAAGGAAATTACATTTAAACCAATATCGAAGTAAGAATTTACTTAATCAGAATCACTATTATTAATCCAATTCTTTGTAAAGAATGAGAAGAAAGAGGAACACTTATTTACTTATTTGTGAAAGTGTAACTGGTTCAATATAGAGATTTCTCAAAATTTTAAAATAGAATTGCTACATGACCCAAATTTCCATGTGAGATCATATACCTAAGAAATCTATATATGACCACAGAGGTTTATATTCATGATTACCCATTGCTGCTCTATTCATCGAAGCTAGAAGGTAGGATCTTTGTAGATATCCAACCCTTGATAATTTGATGATAATGATGTGGTCAAAACACTCAAGGGAATTTTATCATGGTTTAAGGAAACTTTTAACTATACTACTTAAATTAAATGGAAGAAACTTTAGTTTAATATATTTGGTGAGATACTCCCACCTGAGAATATAAAAAGCTGCATATTATCCCTTATGTCATGTCTCTAAGTTTTTGTTTTACAAATGAACTGTAAGTAGAAATCATGGAAGTAGGAAGAGCCCTTTGAAGGCTCATAACTAAGGGGATGGAGAAAATTACTGTAGATGTAATATGAAGACACAGAAGTGAATCATGGAGAGAAAAGTGTTAAATAGGAAAACAGCAGAGGTATTCAGGAGATGGAAATCTAATAACTTATACTCATGTGGGTGTGGATATATGTATGCATATATGCACACATGTATACATTATTAAAGTACATAAAATGAGAAAAACTGCATGGATAGAATATGTAGTTCATTGCCACACTACATAATTAAACAAAATCACAATTCCTGATAATGAAGCCAACTATCAAGTATTGACAAGTGAGGTCACTGAAGCTTCCAAAATACAATATAGCCACTAACTATTCTGATTGATCCAGATGATAAGACACTATTGTTGATGTACCTTGTTTACATGATACAGAAAGACAATTATGAAACATATTAGAAAGTTTCCTCCATCTATCTACTGTTCAGTAATCCAAAAAGTGCTATTAGGATGCAAGTTAATATATTCAAAATCAACTGAAATATCTCCCTTCTGTGGAGATATCTTCACCTTGATCATGAATTATTCTGCCATCACAGGGCCTCAAATAGAAAAAATTGGGGGCCACAAGAGATCATTTTGGATGTTATAAGCAGCTGAAGGCCAGAGAACACTGAGATATTTTGTATGCATAAGGAGCAACCTAAGAAAGCTCAGAAGTGAAGGATATTATCTGTGGTGAATCTTAGATGAGTGGAAATCATGGAGTTTTCACAGAGTGAGAAGGTGGGGAGGCACAGAGGAAATGCAAGGAGTAGGGGGAGAAGTCCATGGTATGGACCAGAAGTAGGCAAAAGAGGAATAAAGACTGGAGACTTGTAGGAGTAATGTGAAAAGAGAGGAACTACAGAGGGGATGAACAGAAAGAGAAGGGTCAAGAGGAAAATACCAATTGTCCCTGCCAATGAGTGAAGGAGAAAAGGTAAGGTGATTTCTCATCTATACTCATTTCCTCTTTCAGGTTCACTGAGTACCACATCCAGCTAGAGATCTATTTCAAGACAAATAAATTCATGGCTTGCTTATTCTATTTTCCACTACATCTTTGAGTACCCAAATGGAAGCCCTGGAACATTACATTCTCCCAACTCAAATAACATTTATTATATTGTACTGAAAATTAAAGAGCACACTACAGATTGGTGCAAGCTTGTTGTTTGATAAACTCTCCAGCCACACATTGAAACAGGCTAAACATAGGGTTCTTGGAAAAAAAACTTAAATCATATGCCTCCTGGAGCCTGTAGAATTATCAGCAGATAATTAAGTGCCCATAATAAGGACAAAATTACACCAAAGCTGCCTTTTTTAGTATTTTTAATTTAATATATCTTCTAATGCCAAACGTTGACAGCAGCCACAACAGTAGCACAGAATGACCCCATCAGTCCTTCATGTTTTCATTCACTATTAAAACTTAATCTGTTTTCTCTAGCATCCTCATTTTCTCAAGGCCATGTGTATGTGGGTAAGCGGTTTTCTAAATGTTTTGAGAATAAATTATTTGGTGTACATTTCTTACCAGATCTCTTAAGGTAAATTAAAAATCAACAGTCACACTGAGTTTGTTAAGGTCAGCTAATAGAAACTATGAGAATGTTTTCCTTTTATATTGGCCTCCTAATTTTTAGGTTACCTTCGTTGAGATATGCAGAACTTATTGTTATCAAATTCCAGAAAAATGCGGCTATAGCCTGTGTTATCCATTGGCAATGACGGAGTGGCCCCCTAAATTTATGCAACCTCGTTATCCTCTAGCAACTTGATACATGAATAATCTGAATGATGCTCCCAGTGAAGTCCCATAGAGACACATTTCTCAGAAAGAGAATCTATCTCTCATAAGAAATGGTTATATACTGGGTGATTGCCCAGGTAGCCAGCTGTCTCTGTGACTTGTTACATATTTTGGAAGTTGTTTGATTGCACTTCCTAATCACTCAGGTAATGTTATTTCCCTTCTCAGATCTTTGATTGGGTTGAAGATTAGAT
>JAQHUG010001073.1:12711-25029 GCA_028555095.1 Dicrostonyx torquatus
GATGGAGGGGGGAGGGCCTTGGGCTTCCCATAGGACAGGGTATCCTGCACCATCATAAGGAAGCAGGGGGATGGCAGTGGGGTAGTGGGGGAGCGGGAGGGCCGGGAACAAGGGGAGTAAATGTAAATTTTTCTTTTACCAATAAAAATTTAAAAAAAAATGGGATGGTTTTTCAGGGTTCCTGCTTCACTGAAAAAACTGCCAGACATTCTGAAGGACACAGAAGAAAACAATTGATAAACTTTCCCATTACAAGGCAGAAAAGATCTTCAAATTACTTGCTTGATGGAAAAGTCTGCTGGATAATATGGTCCTGTAGGCTGAAGATGGTTGCCCCAATGTTACAGAACTTTGGGTAAGATGTCTCTGTCAATTTTAGAGTTTTGGAAGTTGCTTACAATGTACTTTCTGTTAACTTTGGTAATATATACTTCTGGGGTCTTTGATGAAGTTGAGGAATATAGTTATAACAAGAGTTTTTCTAAGTTACAATAAAAGATAAAGTAGATATAAATATTATAACTGCAATTCTTCCTTAATAACTGTTTTGATATATGTGACTTTACTATGCTAAAGTTAAAACCTTCCTTTTATTTAAAGGGGAGACAATGTGGGATTTCACCCTGTATGCTATGAATATGAATATGCTATTAATATGAGTTGGCTGGCCATGGAAAATGAGTCACAGAATCATTGGCATTGCTATTCAAGAAGGGGTTTGTCCTAGAGATACTAGGCATAGAAGAAGGGGGTGTAGCTTCCCAACTTGGCTTCCCAAAAAGTGTCTGGCCCTTCAGAGGCCAGTCATAGAAGAGCAGGCACTGTTTCTCCAACCTGGCTCCTCAGGGTCTGTCCAACCCTGCAGAGTCCAGCTGTGGAAGAGGAAGTGCAGCTTCCCAGTCCTGGCTACTTAGCAACAGTCTGGCTCTGTGGAAGCTATTTGTGGAAGGTAGGTCAGCTTTCATGACTGTAGTAGAACACTAGTCATTTATTTCCTCAATGCCCAGATTTGGATAATCACACAGAAACTATATTAATTGAAAGATCAGTTGGCCCATTAGTTCAGGATTCTTATTAACTAATTCTTACATCTTAAATTAACCAATTCCTATTATTTTGTATTTTACCACGAGGCACCTGGTTTACTGATAAGTTTTCAGGGCATCAGTCTCTTTCAGCAACTACATGGCATCTGTGTGACTCTGTGTACTTTCCTTCTCTCCCTCTTTCCCTCCCTCCTTCTCTCTCTCCTTCCCTCCCCACTCTCTGTTTGGATTTGTGTCCTGATTTTATTATGCTAAGTCTGTAACATGTGGGCCTGCTTGTTGGGGTTTCTGTCCTACCTGGTTTCTGTCCTCCCACCAGGTCCCACAGCCATTTATCCCCAAAGAAATCACAAAAAGGTCTATGTTAATGATAAACTGATTGGTCTATTAGCTCAGACTTCTTATTAACTCTTATAACTGATATTAAACCATTATTCTTATCTGTGTTAGCCACATGGCTCAGTACCTTTTTCAGTGGGTTAGGTCACATTTTTGGGAGGAATGGGCTTCTTCCTTCCCAGAATTCTCCTGTTCTTCTTGCCCCACCTCTACTTCCTGTCTGGTTGTCCTGTCTATACTTTCTGCCTGGCTACTAGCCAATCAGCGTTTATTTAAAGCATAATGCAGAATACAGAATTGTCCCACATCATAAGTCATTGGTTGAAAGAGTTTTATTCACTTACCAATAAAAGCAGCACATATACAGGACATCCCACATCATTTCCCCTTTACTGTATAATTAAAAATGAAGGTTTTAACTTTAGTATCTTAGAATTACATTTAACAAAAGCAAGTATCAAGAAATAATTATAGTTACAATATTTATATCTAAGTTATCTTTTACCACAACTAAGGAAAACTATAACTATCTGTCTTCAACTCTTTAAAGACCCAGAAGGAAATAATATTACCTGAGTAAACAGGAAGTTCATTTTAAGTAACATCCAAAGCTCTAGAATTGACAGAGCTCTAGAATGTGGTGGCACATGCCATTAATCCCAGCACACAGGAGACAGAGGCAGGTGGATCTCTGTGAGTTCAAGGCCAACCTGGTCTACAAGAGCTAGTTTCAGGAAAGAGAAATCCTGTCTCAAAAAAAACCCAAAAAAATAAAAAATAAAAAAATAGAATTGACAGAGACATCTCACTGTGTGGACAGTCACCCAAAGTTCTTCTATAACACTTGGGGCATCCATCTTCAGCCTACAGGCCATTAGGATCTGGCATACTTTTCCATGAAGCAGGAAATTTCAAAGACAGCTCTGCCTATATTGGCAGTTTCTAAGTTACTTTCTTCTCTGTCTGGTACACTGTTTCATGAAGCTGGCACTTTGAAGGACTGTTTCACCTTCTTTAGGCAACTTTAGCCATCATTTTTCTGTGAGCCCTGCATGTCCAGTTTATACAGCATACCATCAAGAAGTTCAAGAAAGAGCAGTTTCTTTTCTAATAACTAGACTTGTCACATTGAATGCAAATATCATAATGAGTTTCTTCAATGCCCATCAACCTCTCTGAAGTAATTGATGCTGCCAGAAGCAGATACATCTCACTGTCGAGAAAAGTCTAAATTCTTAAAACATTTAAATGCCATATTCTGTATATTTTTGAAAGATCTGAAGAACACCTATCCATCTGAAATATATCTCTGTACATCTAGAAAACATAACTAATGTGACTACAAGTTTGTCCATTATAAGTGACTATTAATCTGTATTTGTCAACTATAGATTACATTTTTAAATGAGTGGCACAAACTCAATACCTTAATCAAGAGCAGAAATATACACATAACAAAACTGACCTTAACTTGGTATCAATAGGTCAAGACCCATACCAGTGCAAAATATTCATGCTTATATCATATCCCCAATTTAAATGGAAACAAACATTTACAAACAATATTTTAGAATTTGGGTTTAGTTCTTTCCAAAAGTACTGCATACATTTGTTGGGTGAAGTAGTTTTGGGGGTTCACGGATACCTTTCTGGGGGTATTGGTTCATCAAACCACATTAGTCTTGAAGGAATCCACACATTCTCACCCTCTGTAGAATCAAAAGCAGAACCTCTTTTCCAAAGCAATATATCCTTAGACTCAAATTTTGAAGTCAAGATACCTCTAAATTATATATGTTGGTTTAGCTTAGCAGCCCCCAGAATCAAATATTTCTGTAGTCAAAAAAAGTCAAAGAAAGCACAATAATATACACAATCCAGATTCTCTGTGTATATTCCATCTTTACATAGCTTATTTTTCCTTATTCCTTTAATTGATGACTGTCTGTACTCTTTTATATTACTTTTGCTGTCTCTTTGAAGATTTTATAACTGACTATACTCTCTCTCTCTCAAGCCAATGTACATTTTTTAAATACACTATTACCTGCTTACGGGTTTATTTCTTTATGAATCTGTCTTTATTGTGTTTAAAATCATTTTCTGACCAGGAGTGCTTTGCAAATGGTAAGCAGCTTGGTTGCAATGACCCTGGATGCTGAGTCTGCCTTTCTTGGCCTTTTAAAATAGTGGAGGTACCTTTACCACCAGCTCTGGAACTGTAGAGTAGGAGCCAAGATCACCATTTTAGCTCTGGGAAAGAGTATGCAGCACATAAACCCTTTACATCTGAGTCAAAGCTAAATCTGCCATGCACAGCTTCCCTGGACTGGCAGACCCTGGGGAGGAAATTCTTGAAAAAGGTGGTCCAGATTCCCCATCCTGGCTCCCCAGGGACTCTGCAGCACTATAGAGGCCAGCTGAGGAAGATGGGGCACAGATTCACTGGGCTGGCTCTTGAGGGACTATCCAGCTCTGAGGAGACCAGCCATAAAAGAGGAGAACACAGCCTACATGGACTGATGCCTTAGGGCTCTGCTGGTCTGGTGAGGCCAGCTATGGAGAAGGGGCATGCAACCTTCCTAGCCTGGCTAACCAGGGCCTGTCCTGTCATGGGGAGGCAGCTTCAGAAGAATAGGCACAAGCTTTCATGGGCTTTCAGACTTTGGGAAGGCCAGTCATAAAAAAGGGGTGCATGGCTTGCCTAACTTGACACCCAGGGCCTGTCTGGCTCTGTGGAGGCCAGCTGTGGAAGACAGGGTGGAGTTTCCATGGACTGGAACCCCAGGTCTTGTCTAATACTGTGTAGGACAGCCAAGGAAGAGGGGGCACAGTTTTACCAGCCTGACTCTCAAGGGAATGGCCATCTCTGAAGAGGCCATGGAAGAAGGGATACTGTTTCCTCTCACCTGTCTCCTGTGGGTCTGTCAGGTTCTCTTTTGGCCAGTCATAGAACAGGGGTGCACAACTTACTCAGCCTGGCAGTCCAGGCCATGTGTGGTCATACCTTTCTTGGTCTGGTTGCCTAGGGCATGGTTAGTCTTAGGGAGACCAGCCATGGTTGAGAGAATTATAGCTTACATGGCTTGGCACCTCAGGTATTGACCAGCCCTGCTGATGCCTGCCATGGTAAAGTGGGTCACAGATTCCGTAGCCTGGCTCCCCAAGGTGTGCCCTTTCTAGAGGAGGCCAGCTGCAGAAGAGAGGGCACACCTTCCCTTACTTTGCAAGGACTGGGGAGGCTAGTTGTGGAAGAGGATTCACAACTTCCACTGGGTTGCAGACACTGGAGAGGTCAGGCATGAAAGAGGGTGCTCAGGTCTGCCATGGAAGTGGGGGCACAACTTCCAAGGCCTGGTCCCTGGGCCTGTCTGGCCATGAGGAGGCCAAATGTGGAAGAGTGGGCACATCTTTCCTGGCCTAGCAGGCCCTAGGGAGGCCAGTTTTATAAGATGGGGCACAGGGCAGCTATGGAAGTAGGAGTACAGCTTCCACAGCCTGGCACCTCAGGCCATGGCCAACCCCTGGGAGGCCAGCTGTAGAAGTGGGGATGGGCAGCTTTCTTGGTCTGGCACGCTAAGACTTGGCCTCTATTTGGGAGGCTAGACATGTTACAAGCATTCACAGCTTTTCAGGCCTGTTTAGCCTTCTGGAGCCTTGCCATGGTAGACAGGGATGCAACTTGCCCAGTCTGGCTCCCCAGGGTTTATCCAGTCCTACTGAGGCCAGCCTTGGCAGAGGGGTCACAGATTTTCTTACCTGGCTTACCAGTTGACGGCCAGTCTTGGAGAGGACAAGCATCAAATATGAGGATTCAGCTTAGATGACTGGGTACCCAAGGGCATTGATTGTCCTGGCGAGGACAGTCATGGCTTAGAGGAGTGCAGCTTCTCTGGTCAGACTCCCCAGTGCCAGTACAGTCCTGGATAGTCAGATGTGGAAGAGTGGGACACAGCTACACCAGCCTGGCTTCACAGGGCCTGTGAAACCCTGTGGAGGCCAGACACAGAAGAGGCTGCACAGATTTCCTGGCTTAGATCTCTTGGGACTGTTCTGTACAGGGAAGGCTAGCCATCAAAGAGGGGGCATAGGTTCCCTGGCCTAGAGAGGCTCTCTGTGGAAGAGAGGGAACAGATACTCCAGATTTCCAGGCCCTGGGAAGGTCAGTAATTGAAGAGAGGATACAGACCACACATGGAAGAAGGTATGTAGCTTCCCAGGCCTGGCACTTTAGGGCCTCTCCATCCCTGCAGAGGCCAGTCATGGAAGAGACAGATGCAGCTTCCCCACTCTTAATACCCAGGGACTCTCTAGCCCAGGGGACACCAGGCAATTAAGAGGGGCTATAGTTTCCCTGGCATAACATCCCAGGAACTGTCTTGTTCTGTGCAGACCAGCAGATGAAGAGGGAGACACAACTTGCATAGCCTGGTTGACTTGGGCATTGACTGCCCTGCTGAGGTCATCCATGGAAGAGAGGGGTAAAGATACACTGACCAGGCTCCATAGGGTATGTCCTTTCCTGGGGATGCCATCTGTGGAAGAAGGAGGCACAATTTAATAAGTCTGGCTCCTCTAGCCCTGTCTTGCCCTGTGGAGGCAAGCCATTGGACAGAGGGCCACAGCTACCCTAGTTTGGCTCCACAGAGCCTGTGCAGTCCAGTGAAGGCCAGCCATGGAAGAGGGTGTGTAGGTTCCACTGGCTGGCCCCACAGTGACTTTCCAACCGTGTGGAGGGCATCCCCAGGTTGAATGCCCAGGGTCTTACTAGTCAAGGGGAGGCCATTTGTGGAATGGGGGGGGCAGATTCCCAGTCCCTGATCTCCAGGGTTTGTCTAGCTCTGTGGAAGACCGCTGTGTTAGAGGGGAGCACAGCTTCTCTGGCCTGCCTCCCAAGGGCATTTCTGGTCCTTGGAGGCCAGCCTTGAATGAGGGGGGACAGGTTCCTCTGCCTGGCTTTTGAGGGTCTGTCTGGCCATCCAGAGGCCAACTGTGAATGAGATGGGGTGCAGCTTCCCTGGCCTGGACTCTCAGGGCATGGCTGGTCTTGCTGATACCAGGTGTGAGAGAGGGGTCATAGTTTCCCCAGCCTGACTCCCCAGGGCACACTAAGCCTAGGGGGCCAGCCATGGAATAGAATGTGCAACTTCCATGGCCTGACTTCCCATAGCATGGCTGGCCCTGGGGCCATCAGGGAGGAGTTGAAGCTTCACTGGCCTAGCTCTCCTGAGAGTATGCTGTAAACGGGAGGCCAGTAGTCAAAGAGGTGGCACTGGTTTGGCACACCCTGGGGAAGCCAGTTGTGGAAGGGCCACAAGCCAGCCATGGAAGAGGGGACACAGCTCCTACAACCTGGCTCCCCAGGCCATGGCCAGCCCCTGGGAGACTAGCCATGGAATAGGGCCTACAACTTTCTTGGCCTTGCTCCCCAGGGCATGCCTGATCTTGGAGAGATCATCTGTGGAATAAGGGGGCACAGCATACATACCATGGCAACTCAGGCCATTGACTGACCTGATGAGTCCAGTTATTGTAGAAGGGGTGCAGCTTCTCTCTGGCCTGGCTCACCTGGGTAAGCATGACCCCTTTTCCACAGTCGTCATCCCCTGGATCAGCCATGTCTTGGGTTTCAAGGACTTGGAAGTTACACCTCCTTTTTCATGGCTGGTCTAAGTACTCTTTTCCATGACTGGCCTGCCAGGGACTGCAAGCCTGTGGAAGCTGCACACCTCTTTCACAGCTATCCTCCCTAGGGTCTGTGAGTCCAAGAAAGTTGAGTCCCATCTACCATGACTAGTCTCCCTAAGACAGGACAGACCTGGGGGAGCCAGGCCAGGGAAGCTACACCCTTGCATGATTGGCCTCATCAGGGCTGGCCTAGCTCTGGGGTCCAGGCCATGGAAACTGAATTTCCCACTTTCATGGATGGCCTCCACATGGGCTGTTCATTCCTTGAGATATCAGACTGGGTAGCAGTTCCCCTTTTTCAACTGATATCCTTCCCTGGGTTCACCATTCTCTGGGGTCCCAGACAATGAATATTGTGCCCTCCTCTTTCATGACTGATTTGTACCCGCTTGTCATGACCACCTCGACCAGCAAGGAAGGCGCAACACCAGGCTCTTCTTTCAGCAGTTTACTCAGGAACCTTGAACAATCTTCTGACCCCAGGAAAAACCTGCCCTCAACCTAAATAGCCTCTGGGTGACCAACCTCAGCACACCACATAGGCACTGCGGATAGGTCCAGGTATGTGGAAGCAAGCCAGATCCTAAGCCTAGCCAAATATGGAGTTGTTTTACCATGGAGAGTGCTCACCATCGGAAGGTGGAGGCGGAAGCCGGCACCATCTTTAAGGCACGGTTGCATGCAGCTCTCTACTGTTTCCCCCTTTTTTATATAATAGCAACAGGCAAGAGCAGAGGCCTGATCTCTGTAAGAATGAAATCAAGGACATTGTACTGGCTCTCACTTAGGAGTCAGCAACCCAAGGAGCGTCAGACCTGTCTGATACCCTTTTCACAGAGGTGGGACATGAGGTATCTACCCACATGCAATCAGGCATGCTCTCCTCAGGACCCGGCATGCAATGGGCCCCAAGTGCAGTGCACAAGCCTTGCATCCTGTGCTAAGGAACTTAATATTTCATGGTGGCTAACCATGCCAGAGGGGACTGTCCTGCTTCATGGCTGCATTGTGATGCTGGGAAACCCTAATCCAGCAGATGGACCACACGCAAACCAGGGAGACCAACACCAGGAATGGGAGTCAAAGCTCCCATTCCTGTCCATTCCTTAAGATGATTCATGGCATCAGAGATCCACAAGGACAATCCTTCAGCTAGTCCAGCATCCACCCGGGTCAAATTCACCCTGACGATGGCCACCCTTAGCTGCTCCATCATGCTGTCAAATTCTCCAGTCCAATTACCAAAAACAAAAAGGAGGATTGGCCTCAGGAACACGGACAGGATCCCCCATCTTTGTTCTAGCATCCCTGGTTGCACCACCACAAGAAGAAGCAGGAGACCTGTCGTTTTGACCATCATGCTCTTTCCCATACTGGACTCTTCTAGTAAGGCATTCTGGCACCTGCACCAGATTATGAGGGAAAACACAAACAGAGCCTCATGCCTATGTCAGCACGGGATCAGGACCCTGCCACAGCCCTGTTAAGATCATGAGGCTCTTGATGCCTATCCACCGCAGAATGGCCCCGAACATCCAAATTTTAAAAATTGATGGTAAATAAAGCCAGGGAAAGTCTCTCTTTCTGGGTACGGCCATGGCCTATTCCCCCTCTTTGTTTTTGTAGGCATTCTTTTAATGTGCGATGAGCACGTTCCACAATGTCTTGCCCTTGGGGGCTGTAGGGCAGTTCATGGACAAGTTGCACTTCCATCTGAGCACAGAAAGAGGCAAACTTCTGTCCCATATAGGCAGGCCCATTGTCAGTTTTAAGTTGTTGAGGCTTACCCCAAGCTGCCCAAGCCTCCAGGCAATGCACAATGACATTACGCACCTTTTCTCCCGCCAGTGGTGTGGCATGCATGATACCTGAACAAGTATCCACGGAAACGTGGACATATTTGGTCTGCCCAAATCTGGAGATGTGTGTCACATCCATCTGCCATACCCTGAGGGGAAGTAACCCTCAGCAATTTACACCAACACTGGGTGGATGCTGATGAATTACACAGTGAGGGCAATCTAAAATTACTTGTCAAGCATCAGCTCGAGAAAGATAAAATTTGTGTGAATTTGACATGAAAGTTTTTATGAAAGTTCCTAGCTCTGTCCAGAGCAGAGCTTAAGAATATCCACTCTTTGCGAGTCCACTGATCTACAATATCATTTCCTTCACTAAGGGGCCCTGGCAGGCCAGTATGAGCTCTAACATGCTGGGGGTAAAAGCAGGATTTTCTTTGCCAGATCAACTGTTGTAACTGCTGAAACAAAAGGCAGACTGAATTGGAGCTTTTTACAGGTCCAGCAACCTCCAAGATTTAAGGCATTAACAACATAGGCAGAATCTGATATTAAATTAAAAGGGAAGGGGCAGGCCTTAAAAACCTCAATCACTATCTTCAATTCAACTATCTGAGGGGAGCCAGGTTGAAACAGGTGCTGTACAGGCTCCTGTTTGTCTATCATGTATACTCCACACTCATGTTTAGATCTATCTGTAAATACATTAGGGGCTCCAGCTATAGGTTGTGAGGTTATTACTTTAGGAAATACCACTGGGTGTTCTTTAAAAAAAAAACCTAAGAGTGGATGCTTAGGGTAATGATTATCTATCCGGCCAGAAGAACTGCATGTAAAAATAGCCCAATCATCTATTGTTGCACTTAGTATTTGTACCTGGTGGCTGGTATAAGGAACCCACAATGACTGGGGGTGCAATCCCAAAATACTGAATACATTGCTGGACCCTGGTCAGGGTGATATTTGCCACTGCAGTGGGGTAGTGTTCGATGGACTTTGCCAGAGAAATCTTGGAATAGACCCATAACAACAGCCAATCCTTCCATAACAGGCCAGTGGGTTGGGATTATGTAGGTAAAATGTAAAGGGTGATGTCCTGATCTTCCTGCCTTTGCTGCAAAAAGGCTTTTTGTAATCTCTCTTCCACTTTGCATAAGGCTTTCCTAGCCTCATTGGTCAATTGTCTTGGTGAATCGAGGGCAGAATCCCCATTTAGGATATTATAAAGGGGTTTTAATTCACAATTTGGTAATTTCAAATAACATCTAATCCAATTTATATCTCCTAATAACTTTTGAAAATCATTTAGAGTTTTCAAGCTATCCTTTCTTAATTCTATCTTTTGTGGGGTAACACTGCTATCATCATTTTTGTGCTTCTAAGTAATGAACAACTGTGTCCTTTTGTACCTTTTTGGGGGCTATAACCAGTACTTTTCTTTCAAGTAGCTTAACTAAGTCTACATAGGCTTGCTTCAATATCTGTTCTCCTCTCGCTGCTAGTAAATTGTCATCCATGTAATGAATACATCTCAAAGCAGGGTATTTCTGTCTAAGCGGGGCCATGGCTTCTCCTACATAAAGTTGACACATAGGGCTATTGGCCATGATCTGAGGCAAAATGACCCATTCATACCTTTGATAAGGTCCCTCATGATTATAGGAAGGGATGGTAAAGGCAAACCTTTCACTATCTTGTGCATGAAGCAGAATTGAGAAAAAGCAGTCCTTGATATAACATGTCCCAAAGAGAGCTGTTCAGTTACTAAAGTACGAGCAGCTTCCAATTTTTCAGAGGCAAGGGGACACCTTACCCATACTGACTCCTCTGTTTTCCATTGTATGGGAATACCTTCCACAGTGGCCCCAAGGAAAAACCCAGGTCTTGCTTATGTTTTGTTTTGTTGCACCTCAATAGGATCCTTTCTCCCTTGTAAAAACTGTCCCAATCCATAAATGGGATGGTACCTCATATTTTTCATCATTTTAACGGATGTCTGAGAATATTCATTAGATACTTTAAAACCCATATCCTTTAAAAGATCTCTGCCCCATAGTAAAATCGGGAGTTCCAGTACATAAGGCTGTATGCTCCCGGAATGACCTTCCTCATCTTTCCATTGTAAATGCCTCACACTCATTTCCGGGATCCTGGCATAACCAAGACCCTGCAACGTTTGGGAGGAAGTTTGTACAGGCCACCCTGGAGGCCAGTCCTTCTTCACTATGATGCTTTTGTCTGCTCCCGTGTCTATCAGTCCAAGGATCCGCTTGTTAGCAACAGTGAGTTCCAGGACAGGTCTTTGGTCCATATCCAAAGACAGGAATGTCAAGTCTGTCCCCGTGGAGCCAAAGCCCCCTTCTCCCCTTTCCCTGGACTGTGCTGCAAAGCGGCCATGTAGGCTAGGCAAAATCAGCAATTGTGCAATCCTATCACTCGGGGAGATAGCCGAGATACCTCTTGGAGACTCAACCATAATCTTTACGGCCTGGTAATAGTCCGGGTCGATCACTCCCAGATGAACTTTAAGACCTTGTAGTGGAAGATCTTCCTAGCAGTAGCCCTACAGTACCTGGCTCAAGAGGCCCCTTAAAATCTGTATCCACAAGCTGAACTCCCATTTGGGGAGTTAATATGAGCCTGGTGGTGGCAAGGAGGTACAGTCCTGCTGAGCCCTCAGTGGCTCTCTGCGGTCCTTGGTGTGTCGGAGGTTTGGCCACTGTTCCTGGTTCCATCCCTCATTCTGACTCTCAACTGCCCCATATATTTGTGGGCCCTGAGGCTGAGGGCCACACTGCCCGTGTTTTGGATGAGCTCCTGCGGAGGCCTGAACCAACAGCTGACCATTTATGTCTTTCACTGACCAACATTCATTTGCCCAGTGTTTTCCTTTCTTACACCAGGACACACCCCGGGTTGTGCAGGGCGCTGTCCCTTTCCTGCCTCAGCTGTACTTCCTTTCTCAGGGCACTGTTGCTTTATATGTCCCATCTTGCCACATTTGAAGCAAGCACCCGAATTTCCTCTTTTATTTTGAGTCAGCTGGACTACAGCTGCTACCAGACCGGCATTGGTCAGGGGCCCTCCTAGTTCTCTGCAAACCTTCATCCATACTTCTAGCCCCCTGTTCTTATACAGGGTTATGGGGACCCTACATCCCTTAGTACATTACTCATGAATAAGCTGTTTAATCAGAGGCATAGCTGTGTCAAGATCCCCAAAAATTCACCTGCAGCCTTGACCATGCAAGCAACGAAATCTGAGAAAGGCTCTGTGGGTCCCTGCAGAATCTTTGTAAGATTTCCACTAATCGGCCCATGCAGCAAGCCTTTGGAGAGGGCTTCGGATCTAGCCACCCCCACTGGAGGAGAAAGGCCTATGCAGCAGGCCCTTGAAGAGGGCTTCCGATCTACCCACCCCCACCAGAAGAGGAGAAGGGCCCGTGC
>JAQHUG010001074.1:12156-22995 GCA_028555095.1 Dicrostonyx torquatus
ATGCTAAAGCAAATCAAGCCTACAATAGCTACCAATGCTGTGTTCCCAGTCATGCACTCTCTGAGATGTAAAGTAACTCCTTGTCAGATCCACCAGTTTTTGTGACTGTGAAAATGCATGCTTGATACTATTGTTACTACCTATGAGACTGTTAAATTGTCTGCATGCCTATATAAACTGAAAGGTTTGTGGAGATCAGCCCTAATGCTGCTGCTGCTTCTCATTGCTTCTCTGTCCTAAGGAATAAAGAACATGTAGATGTAATGTATGTATGTGAGTTGATTTATTTCATTTTACCCTCAGATCCAATTAGCCAGATGCTTGCCTGCCATAGTGAATCTTTCTGGATCCCGAGAGCTTTAATGGGCTTAACTTCAAAATAAACCTCGATAATTAAGGTCAAACTTTTTGGAAAATGTTTAAAAGATATAAACATCATCTCAGAATAATGAGTTGGTTCACTTCCAGTCTCCTCTATTGGACAGACTGTGTTAGAAAGATGGATTTTGAGAGACAGACACTAGTTCCCTCCAGCTCTTTTCCCTAGGTTGTTGTCAGGATAAAGTATGCTAAGTCACTTCTATTTATATTTTTAAGAAATATCAATGTAAAGCCGGGCGGTGCTGGTGCACGCCTTTAATCCCAGCACTCGGGAAGAAGAAGCAGGTGGATTTCTGTGAGTTCGAGACCAGCCTGGTCTACAAGAGCTAGTTCCAGGATTGGCTCCAAAGCTGCATAGAAACCCTGTCTCAAAAAATAAAAGAAATATCAATGTAAAGAAAACATAGATTCTGAGAAAGAGATTACCAGCTTCTCCCAGGTTCCTCCATAGTACAAACTAAGGTGAAAAGCACACCAGTTCCCTTATAACATCCTCCAGAAGATAGATCAAGCTTAGCATAGCATTAATTCTGAAAGACAGATACTAACTTTCCCCATGTATGCTCTGTAGGACAGCATGAGGTGCCAAGGTGGGAAATTACTCCTACCCTCTTCAGCAACATGGATCAAGGTAAGGAAACCATGGATTCTAAGATATAGACACTAGGTCTGCCCAAGACTCTTTGGAAGGACAGCCAGAGGGGGACTGAATATAACCTTATCTGTAGGAAAGTTAAAACACATAACAATGAGGGTTCTGAGAGAAACTAACTTTGTAAAGATGACTCATGAAACTAGATATCAAAACACCAAATAATCCAATTTAAAAATGGGTCAGAGATTGAAACAGAGAATTCTCAACAAAGGAATCTTTAATGGCTGAAAGGAACTTAAGGAACTGCTCAGTTTCCTTAGCCATCAGAAAATTGCAAATCAAAATGACTCTGAGATACCAATTTACAACAGTCAGAATGGCTAAGACTAATGACAGCTTATGCTGGAAAGGATGCAGAGTAAGAGGAACTCCCCTCCATTGCTTGTGTGAGTGCAAACTTATACAGCCACTTTAGAAATCAGTATGTCAGTATTTTAAAAAAATGGGAATCAATCTCTGTGAGACTCAGTAATACCACTCTTGGGAATACACCCAAAGGATGTAGACACATACCACAGGACATTTGCTTTACTATGTCCATAGCAACATTGTTTGTAATAGCCAGAACTTGGAAAACATCAATATGCCCCTCAACTGAAGAATGAATAAACAAAGTATGGTACATTTACACAATGGAGTACTTACTCAGTGGTAAAACAAAAAAATGACATTTTGAAATTTGAAGGCAAATAGATGGAACTAGAAAAAAATCCTGGGTGACATAACCCAGACACAGAAACAAAATATGTATTCACTTATAAGTGGATATAAGACAGGAAAAAAGAAAGTCCTAAGACAAACATACATGGATCACCCTGGGAAGAAAAAATGAACAAGATCTCCTAAGTAAATTGGCAGCATGGGGAGAGAGTTAGAGGGAGGTAGGGAGGGGATCAGGGGATCAGGGGATCAGGGAGGAGAACGTGAGGGATCAAGAAGATCGAGTTGCATAAAGTACAGAGAAGGGGAATAAGAAAATAGATACCTTGAAAGAGGGAGCCATTGTGGTAAAGGTTATTGAGAAACCAGGCACTAGGGAAACTCCCAGGTAACCACAAGGATGAACCCAGCTAAGAATCCAAGCAATAGTAGAGAGGGCACCTAAATTCTCTTTCCCCTGTAATCAGATTAATGACTACCTTAGTTGTCATTACAGAACCTTCATCAAGTAGCTGATGGAAGCAGATGCAAAGATCTACAGCTAAGCACATGGCCAAATTCCTGGAGTCCAGTTATAGAGAGGGAATAGTGATTACGAGCAAAGGGGTCAAAATCATGGCGGGAATAGCCACAGAAACAACTGGCTTGAGCTGGTGGGACCACACTGACCCCAGACTGACAGCTGAGGAACCAGAATAATATAGAACCAGGCCCTCTGAATGAGAGTAACAGTTGTGTGGCATTGGCAGTTGGTGGGACCACTAGCAGTGGAACCAGTATTTATCACTAGGGCATGAACTGGCTTTTGGAGCCGCTTTTCTAAGAAATACCTTGCTCAGCTTAGATACTGGGGTAAGGGCCTTGGTCCTGTGTCAAGTGGTGTGACAGACTTTGTTGACTCCCCCTGGGAAGCCTTACGCTCTCTGTATATTGGATGGGGAGTTGGGTTCAGAGGAGGTAGAGGAGTGAGAGAACTGGAGGGAGAGGGAGCTGGGATTGGTATATAAAATAAGATTGTTTTAAAACTAAAATAATAAATTAAGAAAAAAGAAAGGCTATAGAACTTTAAAAATTTATAATACGCTGCATATTATAATTTCAGTATTGAGCTTCACAGAGCAACAAGAAAAGAAAAGTTATGTCTATGTGATGGTGTTTATATGTCAAGTTGACAAGGCATCAAATTTGATGGCTAGTGTTTAACAACTTGACACAAGCTAGAGTCATCTGAGAGAAGGGGAACTTATTGGAGAAAATGATTCCAAAAAGTGGGTTCCTGGAAGGCAAGCCTGTAAGGCATTTTTTAATTGGTGATTAATAGAGGTAGTTCCAGCCCATTGTTTGTTGTATAAGAAAAAATAACTGTAGGAGGAACATGCTAGTAAGGAACATTCATCCATGGTCTTTGCTTCAGCTCAAACTCTAGATTTCATTTTTGAGCTCCTTTTTTGACTTCTCTAGGTGGATAGGCTTACCAAATAAACCCTTTCTGCCAATGCTGCTTTTAGTTGTAGTGTTTTTCAAAGCAATAAAAACACAAATTAAGAGAGCAAGTGACAATTGTTCATTCTTCATTATAAAAATTTATTTATGTCAGGTCAAAAACTCACAATAGAATTTCTGTATCTTCAGGATTTATTATTTATTTGCGACAAATAGGACAGGTAGAGATTTCAGATAGCCAGTAATTAATGCATTCATCATGATAGTCATGAAAACAACGAAGTATGCAAATCTTACAGCTTTCTACATATTCTGTAATACAAATACTACAGATATTTAATTTATCATTTTCAAAAAAAAGCTTTATTGGTAAAGTTTTAATCTGTTCTTTGGTAAGTCCATTAGGATGGATATTATAAATATCATTGAAGTTAGTAAAATTAGGCAAAGATGGCCAAGAATCAGTATCATCAGATTCTTCAGAGTTTGTAACTTGCATTACCTGCCTTGCCTCAGAAGGTGTAACAGGAGATAAAATTGGTTCATTTCTGCTTTCATTAATATGGACTACTGCTGGTAAATTTCTATTGCTGACATTAGCACTGTCTGTAATCTTGGGAACAGGCAAAAACTGTTGACTGGAACTTGACAAGGAAATGAATGAGTAAGTTGGACTAGAATTAATGGTAGAATGTGAAACAGAACTAGAAATGCTACTATTACTAGAATAAACTCTTCTACTATTTTGACTTGAAGATGAGTCACAAGCTTCTAAATCAATCTCAATGCAATTATGTTCAACTTCAAAAATTTCTGGAAAGATTTGTCCTGATGTTCCATAAGATGCTGTAGCTATTGCAAAATCTAAACTAGTATTTGAAGTTGAGCCCCAGAAATTATTTCAGAATTCTGCATACTGTTTGATTAGAAAACTAAGAGATGTTTGCATGTTCCTCTTTATTAATTTCCACAGTGATAAAGTTATTTGGTGAAACATATGAAGCCTGACCTCTATGAGAAGTGCTGTCTGTGTGCTCTCTTATTGAAGAAGATGTGAAAGAATACTCTCTTTGCAACTCAGATATGGACAAATTATCTATCAATGGAAAAACTGGCAGAAAAGGAGAGAAAAGCTTATGCATGTTAAGATGAGAAAAAGTTTCAGCTGTTACACAATGACCTTTCTTTAAAGTAGAATGCGGAATAGGTTGAGGTAACCTACTTTTAGTCATTTTTCCAACTATCAGAACTTCTGGACTCTTTATACATTTCTTTTATCTCTGCTAAATGTTTTTTTTTTGAAATCTCAGTTGTATCTTCTGGTGTAAAGGTGATTACACATGTTGCCGCAGGATGTTGATGGTGTACATGGTTCTGGGTGTTTCCATTACTGTCATCAAAGCTGAGTCCTGAAAGTAATACATAGTCATTTTGTGGAATTGGAGTTCTCATTATTAAATGTAGATCTCATCGCTCCACTGGTATCATCATTGTTTGTGTTATTCTGACATTTTGTTGTCCAAAACTCACACTCCACTATTTTTGTACTATTTTCAGAGTACTGAAGTGAGATAAGTTGATCTCTCACAAAATCACACTAGGCACACTGTCTAAAGTTTTTACTCCATCTGCAAACATACAGTTCAAGTTCATTTGAAAGGAACTATCAAAATTAGCATAAAACAAATTCTGCTTTGATACTGCTTCAAAAACAGAAAACAAGCACCTAAATATTTAAATATTTTATCATGAATTTGATTCATATTTCACATGGAATCAATACTTTTGCAAAATATAAAAACCCATATTTACAAGTAAAGGCAAGAGGATTTCAAAACTGCCTTTGAAATAACTTAGCATATGCCAGACAAATTTATGGAAATTTAAAGAATATCTGTTCAATGTTTTAGAATCTTATATATCACCATGGAGAGGCATCTTATAAAGATATTAATACAATCCCCCAAAAGTTAAAAGCTTTTAAAAAATATTTTTAAAAAGTTTACTTATGTTACGTGCATGTTTATTTGTCTGTGTGAATGTATGCATCGTGTGTGCAGATGCCTGTTGGAGGGACCAATAATCAGATCCCCTGGATCTAGAGTCGTAAACAGTCATCAGATACCTAAATGAAGATAATAAATTGAATGCACATCCTTTGGAAAAAACACAATGTGATCTTACCTGCTTAGCAATCTATGCAGACTCAAAAGTTCTACTCAAGATACAGCACAAATATAAAAGTTAAAATTAACTTGTCTTTTAATATTTATTAGTCTTTAGCTTTATATCTAGGATCATTGGAAACATAAGAAGCCATCTTAAGAAAATCAAACATTACAGTGGGCACTTATTACATAGCAATATTCATATTGCACCCAGAGTGAGAAACAATAATTTTTAGTTTTGAGCATAGTTTTAAAGTAAAGCACCAACTATATTGAAGGTAAACTGAATGTATTAGGTGGCATTCTTTGTGTTTATAAAATGATTTGCATCATTCTTGGCCTTGTTACACTGGATAGAATTAACATAAACAGAGATACCCATTATCACAACCAAATTGTTTTACAGATGTCTCTGAGGAGGAGAACAGAATTATGTGAACATTTATGTGCTGATAGAAATTTTATTTGACTTCTCAAAGGGTGAAATACATGAAAAATGGAGATATCATTTGCCATCAGCAACATAAGAGCATATCTAAATTACACCAGGATTCTCTCTTACTAATTTAAAAGTTTACTAGCACTATTGCTATTACTAATTCCAAGAGCAGACAATTTATCATAATTTATAATCAAAAAATACTAAATAATAGTGGTGCACTGCAAGAGAAACACTATTGTTTATAGTAATTTTGGTAACATTCCTGTTGGAATAGCCTTAAAATGTCCTATAGTTTGCTACCCCAATCTTATATGCTGAGTAAATGTTTGTGTTTCTACTTACTAGTAAATATCAGAACCTCATTTACTCTAAGATTCTCAAAAGACTCAGGTAATATAAAGAAATTTCCAAGTATTGAATTCAGAAAATTTAAAGGTTACCTACATTTAATCCAATCGTTGATCTTCAGAAGTCCAGGGATACTCCTTGTTCTGTTCTGATATCTATTATATACCATAAATATTTCAGGTTCATCTTCTTTTGAAACACATGGGGTTTTAAATATTGATTCATACTGTGTATATTCTATTTGCCTCTGGTTATTTTCCATATATTCTGCAAAAAATTTACAAGTAATAGTGATTTATGAAGTAAAGCTTGTATCATGCAGGTTAACAATCACCTCTGTAATTTCACTGGGACTATTTGAGTTACTGTGAAATGTTACTGTCCAATATTCGTATTAATTCACTACCTGCCATATATTTAATAATAAAAACAGGTCATCCAGACTCTTAAAAAGTATTAAATATTAAAAAATACTGCAGATGATTGTCTGTACCTGTGACCATGAAATATGACAGTATCAGAAAGAACTCCAAAACATAGAGGCAACATATAAAAGTGCTTTGAAATTTTGTTTCAAAAACCATAATAAAGGAAGAGGATGCCCAATCAAGACCTGGTCTAGTTTCCAGAGATTAACTAAGGAAAAATGAGGAGGCAGGTATCCAATAAGGTGAGTGATAGAAGAAAACCATGGTTGTCAGTAGCTTTAAAAAAAGTGAAAAAATCATTCTGATAGGCTTATTGACATTTGGGGCTACTTCTAGTATGAAATGAATACAATTAAGAGATTTGGAGATGGAGTGCAAGATGAGCAGTGAGTCTCAGAAAATTTGCACAATACACTAAGTTCCAAAACATTTGCAAGGGAGGGTGAGAGAAGAGAGAAGTGACCTTGTGGTAGCTTTATTAGCAGAAATTTGGGGGAAGGTCAAAGTAAAAAAAAAGGAAATAAAAGTCTTATAAAACAGAGTTAAGCCTGCATTCATCACTGTACAGATTTGAAGTGCAATGAAATAGGAAACTTGGGTTTTACATACTTTAAAGGTGCTCAGAAAATCTTTGCTTTCAGTACTTTAGGGGAAAAGTTTCAGGAAGGCATTTTCTTTTTTTCATATTCTTTTATTTTTTCAATTTAAAAATTTACACTTCCTCCCTTTCTCCCAGTCTCCTCCTGCTCCCCTATTACCCCTCCTCCCTCCCCCTTTTTTCTTAACAGAGGGCAGGAAAGTCCACGGCCTTCCCCCCTCCATCCCGGCCCAATAAGGTGTGCATCCAAATAGAATGGGTTCCCAAAAAGCCTATACATGCAGAGGAGATATGTCCCAGTGCCATTATCGATGGCTACTCAGTCTGCCCCCATTGGCAGCCACATTCAGAGAGTCCAGTTTGATCACATGCTCCTTCAGACTCCGACCAGCAGGATTTGGCGAGCTCCCATTATAGATCAGGCACACTGTCTCAGTGGCTGGACGAGCCCCACCATACCACCCTGAACGTGCCTGCCCAATCTCGTCTGATCTCAGAAGCTAAGCGGGGTCGGGCCTGGTTAGTACTTTGATGGGAGATCAAGAAGGCATTTTCAATATGGTTGCTTAAACAAGATGCATAATGTTCTCAACAGATCACATACCAATGGGGATAGAGTAAGCCTTATAAGGTACCACTCCTAAATGAAGAGTTATAGGCAGTCAATGGAGGCTGCAAGCGTATGGATAGTTACTTTCTTCCAGGATGAGAAGTGCATCATAGGTCATTCAATCCACAATCGAAAGTATTCGTCCTTATACACATGTCCATATGAGCAACAATATATTTACTCTGTAATTCACTGATATATGGTTAGGAGTCAGGGATAAATGGATAGAGTTTTAGGAGAGAGTGAGAGACAGGAATGATGTAAATACAACTATACCTACAAATGAAATTCTAAGAAAAAATTTAAATCTGTAAAACATTCTTGAAAAAGCACATTCTTGCTGAATCAACACTAGGTATTTCTAGAGACAAAAATTTTCCTTCCTACACAACCCATCATGGGAACCTAAGGCAGGTGTCATGGAACTATTCTCTGGCTCATAGAATGTAGAATAATTCTACTTATAGGGAAAATGGTGAATGAAAATTGCTCAGTGCTTCACTTGCTAGAAACAAAGCCTGAGCTGAGCCATGCTAGTTTGAGAATCACTAGCTCCTCTGCAGAGTGATGAACAGAAGCAATTGTTCAAAAATTCTTGGGCCTAAGGCATGCCAGGAAAAGATAGCTGGCTGCCTTTTCCAGCACTTTGGGTCTGAGAGATACATATAGTTCTAAAATCCAATGCCTTGCTTATTAACCACATCCTTGGTGATTCAGACAACATAAGAATAATATAAGAATCTCTGTGATATTCTATTATTTAAGGCAGGTCAAATGCCACTTTCTTGTATCTCAGGGTCAAGATACTAATATGATCAAGTAATATATACTCTATGTAAGATTATGTACAATTTCACTTACATTATAAAGTAATTTTAATTATTCATTGGAATTGCTTCTAGTCTACTCTCTAGCATTATTTTGATAAAATGTGTGATCTTATTAGTATATGACTACTGTAGGTAATGAAAAATGAAGTAAATTTTATATTGATTTAAAATCACTTGATAACTGCTTATAACACACATTTTGTTCTAATGAATTAACAATTAAAGCTCCTTTAATTAACTTAAATAATGTATTGCAGAAGTCATTGTCCCTTTCAAGTTCCATTATGAATGAGAAAGAAAGGGAAAGTGGTTTATAAAAATTGATAAACATATTAGAATGTAAGTAGTAAACATAAAGATGTATTTTATAGAATGAAATGATCCCATTCATGCATATTTACTTTTGGTCATGGTGTTTCAGTACAGCAATAATCTAACTAAGACAGACAATCATCAGAACTTATTAGTTAGTTTTAATGACTAATTAAGTCCTAGAAAAGACAAGAAATATACCTTCAGCAATACATCTCATTAACATTTTAGTAAAACACTAATGAGGTTGAAGGCATGCTCAGAAAATACAATTGTTGTATCTTCCATATAGGTAGTAAAGTTTTGATGATTTTTGAATTGACATTAATTGCTTATAGTACCAAATCAATACACTGGAAATAATATAGTATATAGCAGCATATGCTGAAGAACCTAAGGAATTCTTTTATGCTCTATTATATTCAAATTTAATACCATTTTTATGGTGAAAACTGTTAGGAAAAATCTTAAAACAAGCCACTCCACTGACACAAAAGAACTCCAACCAGACCAGATTAAGCCACATTAGATGCCCATGTTTAATAGACAGCACACTTCCGGGTGGATGGAAGAGCATGGCATGGAAGAGACAAGAGGGAGCACACATGCAAACCAAAAACCATGTGTTTCTTTTTCCAGTGTGACCCTAAATACACTGTGTGAGTGATGCTGACCCTCCCTGGGGAGGGGTCAGTGCTTGGAAGGCTGGGAGTTTGAGTCCAAGTGCTTGGCAGGCTGGGAATTAGAGTCCAGACCAACATTCCAGACTCTTTGGATATAGGGGTGTGACAATGAGCTGAGATGGTATTTATGACCAACATTTTAGGCTCTCTTTGGATAAATGGGTGTTGGTTCAAGTCTACTTCCTGAGGACATGGAGTCATATGGGAAAGGGGAGAGATGAGACTTGGCATGCTCAGCAAGAGGAGTGGCTGGGGTGGTATCTGATTTGCTGGCATCTTGGAGTCCTTAGGCAGCTGCTTTTTGAAAGGTAAGAGAAGGCAGGTTCCTAGGAGAAAAAAAAGTTATTACTGGTCCTATGCATTACCTACCAGAAAGAATGGAACAGGGAAGTGCTCTGGTTGAACAGGTGAGGCTCAGATGTATCAGATACAATCAGATTTTAGTTGGTAGGTGTCTTTCATCTAGGAGAGTTGGTATCAATAGTAAAGTACCAGGAGCTGGTGCCAGTGCTTGGCATTATCTGGAGATCACTTTGTGAGTTTCTCTCATCCCAGGCAGCAGGAATAACTGAAAAATATGCTTGAAACTTGCTGGGGTTAGCAAAAGGCTCTGGAGAGTGTTATGTTTTTTTTTTCTTTTTTTTAATTACCAGACCTGATTTTGATACAGCAGTAGAACTTTTCCAGGAGCCTGTAAAAGAACTACCACAAAAGGATCTTGTTTTAGGTCAAAAGGTATGAACATTTTAGAATACAATTAAAGTAAATTGGAAACTCTGAACCTCTGAAGATACACCTGAAAATGTTAATCCTGGACTATGAAACCTGTTGAAGAACAGTACCTTAAGTTGTCAAATGCCCTTAGACAGATCTGGGAGGGATAAATAAGCAAAAATGAGACATCATTTTAGCTACGCAGGCAATCACAAACCCTCTCTTAGTTCTTGGAGAACACCAATTGTAGAAGCAGTGTTTGACATTAGCTGTTGAGTATAAGAGGCCCAATGATGTTTTTCTGTGTGCGGAAGATTTAGTCTACCTGTTTTGGCAGGATGATCAGATCAATTTCTGGGTGAAACATCCAGAAAGCTGGAGAGATCAAAGGCCACTTTTTTTGCTTTGTGGATCGCTTTGCCAAACCCAGAGGCAAGGAGTGGAGGCAGAAGGTCTTCTGTCTTCTTGGAGGAGCTAAAGGTTGCTGCAGAAGCTACATGTCTTTGTTAAAATTTCTTGTTAAAATGCCATAATCTCAGATCTGTAAAGGCACTTGAGAACCAAGTA
>JAQHUG010001074.1:24542-37575 GCA_028555095.1 Dicrostonyx torquatus
TTTTTTTTTTTTGAGACAGGGTTTCTCTGTAGCTTTGGAACCTGTCCTGGAACTAGCTCTTGTAGACCAGGCTGGACTTGAACTCACAAAGACCCACCTGTCTCTGCTCAGGTTTAATAGATGGCACAGTCCCAGGTGGTCAAGAGAGCATGGTGAGGATAAGACAGAGGTAGCACATGCGCAAACCCAAAACCACGTGTTCCTTGTTCCTGAGTGAGTGGTCCTGACCCTCCCTGGGGAGGAGTTAGTGGTTGGCAGGCTGGGAATTGGAGTCCAGACCAACATTACAGACTCTTTGGATAAAGGGGTGTGACAAGAAGCTGAGGTGACATTTATGACCAACAAAAAATATTTCAATCAATCTTGACATGATAGTAATAATAGCAATCATACACAGTTCACATTTTGAGAGAAATTCCAGTTTTAGGGTTAGAACATTTTTTAACATCAGCAATACTAAATTTATGCACAGATAATTCCACTGGGGAGGTGTCCCTTGAATTTTGTGAAACAATAAGCATTCTTGGATGTCCTATGGTAGATAAGTAATAGCATGGTGCCTAAACTTAATTTAAACAGCTCACAAATATTTCTCAAGATTAAACAAGCCACCACAGATAGACACAATTGTCTACAGGAAAGAGCTTCTTGGTTAGTATAATGCAACATTTCTTTACACAATGAAGTTGTACATCTGATTCTTCAAAAGAGAGCAATAGATACCAAGCATATATTCAAAAATGATAACTATTATTAAAAAATATATGGATATGTCATCAAATCCCATTGAAAATGGCTGTCAAAGAATTAATGAACACTCCATGCCACATTCACAATGGTCTGAAGCACATTCCAATCATGTTTTGGTAAAGAAATTTTAAAAAATACATAATGTTTAACTCTGTGAATTTAATTGTGACTTACATCAAGCCTAAAAGAAATTTCAATTACCCAAACCCCAAAAGGCAGCCCAAATATTCAGAAATCAACTCAACTTGAACTATGGGGAGATTTCTAGTAGGTTGAAAAAAGCCAGTCACCACAAGAATTTGTAAAGCCAGTTTCCTGGCTACCAAAAGGAGTAATTTCCTTTATCTCTAGGAAAAACTCATATAGCTATTTTGTAAGCATATCAAGGTACAGGCTACCCTTCAGGGTATATTAGTTCCTATCACAAGTACATTTCAATGCCCCCACACCAGTCTTCTGTAACATGAGGGGCCTGCTCGTTGGGGTTTCTGACCCGCCCAGTACCCCACAGCTGGCAAGCCCCAAAGAAAATCAACAGAGGTCTCCATAAGATTATAAACTGCTTGGCCTATTAGCTCAGGCTTCTTACTAGCTCTTATAACTTATATTAATCCATTGTTTATTTCTATGTTAGACACATGGCTCAGTACCTTTTCTCAGATAGGGCATCCTGCCTCTTGGCCTGCGCAGGAATGCCAAGGGAGCTTCCTGCTTCCCAGAATTCTGCTGTTTTCACCTCTACTTCCTGTCTGGTTTTCCCACCTAAGTTTCCTTTCTGGCCAATCAGCATTTATTTAAAACATGATTGACAGAATACAGACAATTATCCCGCACCAGTCTCCTAAAGATTTCTTCCTCCAGCTACTGATAATGCATGCAACCTGGTTATTCTTACTCTTCTGGGCTTCAGTTACTGCTATTTTCATTTTGCTTTTTCTATTTACTATCCCCTGATATTCTACTATCTCTCGCAGATAGCTGGCAATGTCCAGTAGGCTGGCTATGTTCCCTCTACTTCTCATTTCTCTATTTTGTACTCTTCCAAATTGATGTGGGAGTGTTCTCCTGTATTTTGTATTACTCTCCTTGGTTGAATAAAGGACTGTCTGGCCTATAGGAGAGGACACAGCCCTTAGGTGGGCAGAGTAGACAGAACAGAAGGCGGTGAGAGAGAAAGGAAGTGAGAGAGTCACCATGAGGCTCCCGCCGCAGATGGATGCAGGTAAGATTTTTCTGGTAAGTCACCACCTCATGGTGACACACGGATTATTAGGAATGGGTTAGTTTATGATGTGAGGGCTAACCAAGAAGAAGCTGGTGATTATGGGCCAGGCAGAGTTTAAATGAATATAATTGTCATGTGGTTATTTCTGGCATAAGCAAGCAACCAGTGCTGAGCGGGCCGGCGGCTGGGGGCTGGGACCCGGGTGCTGGGAATACAACCTGCACCTCTCCCCCCCCTTTTATACAACACCAAATACCTCTGGCTGCTCTTGTTCTCATAATTAGAGTAAAACCTTTCCATAAAATGGAACAATCATGTTTCCAGTTTAAACAACTTACTTTCCATCCATGGCCTTTCTTTCCAATTTTGGGTGATCCTGCTTCTTTGTCTTGTCTGATTTCTGGTAGATGGAACTGTCCACCAATGTGTCAGCTGAATTTCCTTCTGATAAATGTGGCCTTTTAAACATAGACTTGGATTTTGCATTTTCCCCTTGGTTCTGGTTATTCTCAATATTTTCTTCTGCAAGAAGTCTTGCAAAATATAAATAGTCATATTTTAGAACAGGGTTCTCACAACTATCATTAATACTCTCCCCTTTAATGAAATCATGACCTTATGACTTGCTCAGAGATGTTCCTGTCCAAGATTGGCATTCTTTTTGTTCTTTTTCTGCCATGACTTCACACTGTTCAAAGTAGTTATCTGGTAATTAGCAATATCACAACTAAGCATATCATTCAAAGGGTCTTCTTCACCTGATATCACAAAACGTGAAAAAAGTGGGAAGGACTTCTATAAATCAGACTCATCATAAAATACTTCTCAAAACCTTTAATTTATAAACTATATGCACGAAGTCCTCTGAATTTATTTTATGGCTGTTAGCTTGTAATTGTGTGAGAATACAAAGAGTGTGAGGAAGCATGTCTCTGACATTTTTGCCTGTTCATGGGACTTTTTCCCTCATATTGGGTTTCTTTGTCTTGCTTCAATAGGATGTCTTCTGCCTTGTCTTATTGTAAATTTCTCTGTTGTACTAGCTTGTTTTCTCTTGGAGGCCTGTTAATTTATGAAGGGAAATGGAGGAGTAATGTGGATGCAGGAAAGGGCAGGTGGGGTGCTAGGAGGAATAAAGGGAAGGGAGATTGTCTGGAATGTGTAGAATGAGAGAAGAATCCACTTTTAGTTAAACACACACACACACATAAGGAGAAGCCAAACAAGTTAGATATTTTGTGAAGATTTAATAATTTCAGAAACAGTAAATTTGCTAATGACACAATCTTGATTTAAAAGTAAGAAAAGGATAGTTCAAATTCATATTAGGAAGCTTACATTTTTTAGATAAATTTAAGAATATCTTAAAAAAAAACAGAAAATATCTTTTTAAAAATATCCCCCTTAGTAGTTATCAAAAATAAATTTCTTTTAGTTCATGGTAAAGGTACTGATGTGATTTAGAAATACATTACAGTTCAGATTCATTACTAGTGCTTTAGTTAAAATTTCAATTTTATTTGTTTCTCATTAATTTATAGTTTTATTTCTAGGGTTTTGAATGATATACACCATTTGATAATGCATGGGATTATTTGATGTATAATTTTATTAAAGAATTTGGCAGATTAAAAAATGTTTTGTAATCAAAATGTTATAAATAACTCATATTTTTACCAGGATTTTATGTTGGCCTGAAATTGTAAATCAGATCAAATGACTATGTTGATCCATTGTACTACATTTTAAAGAAACCACTGATGTTACCACTACATGGTTGGCTAGAAATCAGATATGAAAGAGTGGACAGTCAGAAGCATCAGGGCGTGTCAATGCTGAATGCCAGGGCTATCTCTTTGGAGCAGAGAAAATAACAAAAATGCTGGGACAGTACTACAAGTTATAAGTTATTGAAAAGGAAGGAGGGTTGGTTAGCTGGAACAGCCTGGGAACTAGCATAGTATAGGAATAGTAGGGGATATGAGAAGTGCCAGCAAGCTAGTGTAGGGGTGTTAGTATTCATAACAAAGATGTGTTACTAGGAACCAGAGAAATATGAAAGTTAGTTTTGGGCTTTGATATATTGATGTGGGATTCCCCTCTGTATGTTGTGAATATGTTTTATTTCCATTGTTTAATTAAGAAGCTGCTTTGGCCTATAACAGGACATAATAGAGCTAGGCAGGAAAACTAAACTGAATGCAAGGAGAAAGAAGACAGAGTCAGGCAGATGACAAGTAGCTACTAAAGGAGAAAAATAACAGAATATTACCAGCAGGCCACATCCTCAAAAGGATAAATAGATTAATGGAAATGGGTTAATTTAAGATATAATAGCTAGCTAGGAATACACTTGATCCATTGGCCAAACAGTGCTCTAATTAATATACTTTCTGTGTGATTATTTGTGTATGTGTGACCAGAAAGCAAAAGTGCATTCTCTGTTACAATTTGTAACCACATTTATATTCCCAAAGGAAGAGGCCCTTTCTGTCTGGCAGAAATACATTTTATGGGTTTCTGAGGAATGCACCTGTAGGATTTTATCTCTTCACCAGAAATCCTTTTATAGTTCAACTGCAGCATAGCTAAGACTGTCACTTTTGGATTGTCATAACATTTTGAGAAATGAAGATTCCCCTTGGACATGACAACTACAGAATTTTCATTGTATGCATATAAGAGATTGTTCAAGTACCAACACACTTTACTACACCTTTATTAGATTGTAAAATTTATTTACCACTGGAAGAGAAATAGCCATCTTGGGGATGCAGCAATGTTTTTTAATATAATCACTATTGATTTGGTGGCAGGCATGTGGCTTTATTTGGAAGCAGTCTTGTGCATCAAATGACATTTGGTAGCATTCCTAAAGTATCATCATTGGAATATTAGTAATCACTAGGATATTTATTATTTTAATCCCAGCCTCAATGTGTCAACCCATAATTATTTTAAAAATGTTATAATATGTCCATTAGGGAAGGAAATGATTATTGTCAACTGAGACTTATTGATTGAAGCAAACAGCATTCAGATTTTCTTTTGAAGTTGCTGTATTTATGAATTCTCAAAAGAAGAAATGTACAGAGTAAGTAGCATATTGAAAATAAATAATTTTAAACATTGGGGAAGTACATATCAAAAGTATACTAAAATAGAACTTCAAACTCAGTTTACTGTTACCTCACAAATATTCCATTCTTCAAATTCATAGTTAATAGTTGTTTCTGGGATTTTTTTTACTGAAAAAAAATTCTTTTTTTGGAAAACTTGAAAAAGATTCCTAATTTGCAACTTAATTCCTGGCATCTCATTTTGTGTAATTCTACCTATACCTCATTCACATTTTGAAAAGAAGTCTTATGCCATGTGCCACCAAAAATTTAGAAAACATTTAAAGTACTCAATTAGGGTCTCTTAGTTTTAATCCATACTCTGTCAATCAACAGTTTTGGTGTTTTACTTCTTGTCTGTTCTCTACTACCTCAAATTAAGTCACTGCTTTGGTGATAGTCCTTGGATATGTATGTATTCAAATATTTAGACTCAGATTGTAGATTTTCTACATTTTTGTGGTTAAATTCCAAATTATGTCTCGTAAAATTCCACATAAATTAACAAATTATCATTTCATAGCATTTATTTCCATTTGTAAACTCAACACATGTTACTCTATGGACATCTTACTTGGTAGAATTGTGTCCCAAATTTGTTATCTTTATTTTTTCACATTTTGTTATACTTTCAGATTGTTTGAATGAAAATATCTGTTCTCTATTAGAATTAACCCTTGTCAAAAATATAGATGAGCCAGGCAGTGATGGTACATGCTTTTAATATCAGCACTCAAGAGCCAGAGGCAGGCAGATCTCTTTGAGTTTGAGGCCAGCCTGGTCTACAAGAGCTAGTTCCAGGACAGGCACCAAAGCTACAGAGAAACCCAGTCCCAAAATAGCAAAACAAGCGAACAAACAAATCAAAGAGATACAAATGGACAAATAAACTTCTCCATGAAAAAACAATGAAATTTATGCCCTGGCAATGATAAAGCATGCATGAGCAGCTGGTATATGGCAGTTCTGTTTAACTTGGCCATATTGAGTTTCATGGTCTAAGTTGATGACGACAACTGACCAGGTCTTTTCCTTGGTCTTCTCCATAGGATACCATAAGTGGAAGGAGGCAAGAAAAACATTAAATAATCAGTTCTGCAAGAAGCTAGTGTTCTGAAAATTTACTTCAGAAGTAATGGTCGAGAGGAAAGTGTAAATAATGTATATATTATATATAGATTTCATATTTATTTATAGACTATTTATCAAATTGGACAGTCTAAATTTTTAAAGAAAGAAACACTTAAAATTCATTTTAATAGACTGAATAAATTTAGAGAAAAATGTACATGGAATCAGTAGAAATCATTAGCATTTTACTATTTGCATAATATTATATGCCATTGTGGAATGTATGCCAAAATATTTCTTACAGTTCGCAATAGGGCATTTAATATCACCAAACAAGTACCCTGCAGTTAAATTTATTAGTATGCTTTAGCTAAAATGCATTATTGTCAAATATTTTCAGAATCTATAACATTCCTTTTATGTTCTTTGCATGTTATGGTTTTAAATGTGAAACATTATTTGAAGTTATGAATATTGTAGACATGGGAAAATGAAACAATTTGTAAAGGGTTTGCATAACTCAATGCTACAAGAATTTTGAATTTATATTTATTTCGTATTAATCTAAATGATTAGAATAATTATAACATGGATGTTATGGCATGTGGCACAACCCAACTATTAAAGTGGACTTTGGATGTATATAAGGCCACATTTAAGAACAAACTTTTATGTCTTTTGTTAGTAATACTCCACATAATTAGTGGAAGAGAAAAGTAGTATTATGTGTGGTTAGAGCAGTTTATTTTTCAAAACTGAAACCTTGATTTTGACTCAGATGATTATTTTTGGAAACATTCTGTGAAGTTTAAGAGGTTTGAACATATTCTTGATATCATCACACTAAACCATACTAGATGTAAGTAAGCTCTCATCTTCTTCCCTTGGTTGTGATTATTCACAATTGTGTCTAAAACATAAAAAAGCTATTCCTCAGGAATAGATGCAGCTGTTTTCAGTTCAGAGCACTTGATTATAGAGTTTTTTCCCCATTACTTTGTGCTATTGAAGTGGTTGAATGCCTGAGTTCTTAAAAATAAGGCATACAAAATTAACAGAGATATGTTACAAAAGATAGAAAATACCATTATCTAACAGAGAAGTGCAAAAGAAATATAGACTGAATGATTTTTAATAATGACTACAACAACAATATAACACTCCACAGTTATTATCTTTGTTTGCATGCAGATAACATTTTTCCTAAGAGCCCCTTTGAAGAAAAATTACAAAACAGATTATTTGTTCAGTTTACTATGATAGTTATTGATTGACAGGCAATTTCTCTTGCTATGATTTTTAAGTTGAATAGACTAATCTATTTAGTTGTCCTTAATAATAATAATGTATATTTCACATTGGGAGAGAGTAAGAAGTACTGAAGTTAGAGCAGTATTTCTCAGTATCAGTTTTCTTAACTTTGGGGTCTCCATAACTATATTAGAGATAATTGTCAGGTATATTTCAATATTTCTAGTCTCTCTTTTCCAGGTGAGTGTAACATCAGAACCCTTCCTTGGTGTGATCCTGTTTCACAATTACTTCATTACTAACAAGTTTCTCCCCCATTTTGGATCCACTTACTTAGAGTTTGCAACATGTAAGCTTAGTATTGAGGATGTTGGCCTCTTAAATTTGTAACATACAAATAAAGGCAATGAAATATGTCAAATATGATTAGCAACAATGTAAAACATCTCTGTATATTCCGAAATGTCACCTGATCCCATTTACAATTAAATAAACTCAACTATTCAAAGCCACAGAAGTAGTGCAGAAATAGCCTGAAGAATATTCTACTGAAAGGGTATTATAGAAAGAACCTCCAAAAATTTAAACTCTGGAATTGCTACCTGCTATATTACTCTGGTGGTGCTCAATTCTGTAAAATATCTGAGTCATTTTCCCTAAGATTCTCTGAAGACATACATTTGTAAAGTGAGAACAATTTAACACTCCATTCTCTAAATTTAGAGGTGACTTACTTCCATCACATGGTCCCTTTTTGAGAAGATCTTGGTTATTAATTCCCACATGACTTGTGATAGGTGACTTTCCAGTCAGTGTTTCATATGTACTTTCTTCTGGATAGATTTGATTGCACAAATATTATCTAAGTTTCTCAATTTTCTGCTTGCCTCTGCTTGTTTTCCATATTTTCTCTGCAAGAAACATGTGAAAGACTAGTAATCATTTCTTAATTTGGGTTCCAATTCTTAAAATTAGCTTATTTAAAGATATCACAATTCTTTGAATTACTCAATTTGTTACTGAAAAATACAGTTCTCATTACTCCTCATCTAACATGTTTTCATACTGTTACAAAAAGTTTAGCCAGGCTCTTAATAAAATTACTACTAAGTATATCACACAAGACCATCTATCTCCTAGACCAATCAACATCAAAAGAAGAAATGAAAAAGAAATTCAAAAAACATGATGTATCATAAAAGAGTATGTACAAACTTTGTCTATAAATAATATGCTTGGGTAAACTGATATTTGAATATTTTATATAGTTAAGTATTTTCAAAATTAATACATTTTCTAATAAAAGAGCATAGTTTTACCAGTAAAGGGAGAAAGTGCATTTGGTTTCAACTCCCTTTGCAATGATTCATGCTATCCTTAATAATTCTAGAGAAATCTAAAAAAATGAATTAGAAAACAAAATATTTCAATATTTTACTGTGCATACAATCTAACAGACTATAGAATCTATAGATTCTGAGATTCTAGATGAATCTATAGCAGATTCATCAAAATAAATTCATTGCAGTTTATATTGCAGTTTGTAGTAATGATATTAATTTGACCAAGTATACTGTAGTATACTGATGAAAATGGTGAATAACATCAATCATCTTGTAAAAATACATTAACATGAGTTGAAATGCCATCTCAAATAATTTTCAATGATTATTGTAAAGATAAATAACTTACCAAATTTCATAGTTTTGATGAAGCTGGTTGCACCTGTTTCATTTCCTACTTAAAAAGAAATTTTGTCAGTTCTGTAATAATAGCTCATGATTTTGGACTCCAAAAATTATTTTTGCTTTTACTTAAAAGGTAGGATGATCAATTTCAAGCTGTCTCTGGATGACACTGAATCGTTGGAGTTCAGATAACAAAAGAATATACTCCATTTCAAAAAGGAAAAAAAAAACATGGTAAATATTGTGTATTATAAAAATGTCTGATAGGACAGCTGAAAAGTGCAAAGGATCAGAAATGAACATAGTTAAGTAGGTAGCACATAGCTTGTCTGTGTTACTAGGGACGTTGGTAAATTACCAAGGCACCATCTTCAGTAAAAATCCAAAAGCTGAGATGAGAATTAAAACAACTGAAAATCTATTCAATGTAATTGTGACAGAAAATTTCCCAGACCCTGGAAATTCACAAGCCAAATAACCATCTAGAGCTCCATATAGAAATATACAGAGAAAAGCTTATTACAGCACAGTAGAGTCATGCGAAAATTAAACCTTATTTTACCTAAACATTTTACAAAAAGGAATAGAAATTCTAAAGTTTATAATGACAATTATTCATATTAAACATCAGAGGGTTCTGATTTTTCAATGACATATATAATAATTTAATGATATACAATTCAATGATATATATTAGGGTCACAAAAAAACCAGAAAAATCTAAAACCAAAGTCAGTATAGAAGGTTGAATGAAACAATAAAGATCAAGGTGGAAATTAACATATTTCAGATTGAAAGAGTGCAAACAAGTAATAGAGAAGATATTTTCAAAAGAAAAAATATCAACAAATCCTTAGCCAAACTAATAAAAATATATGGTGGACTCAAATCAATAACAGAGATGAAACTGAGTACCTTACAACATATACTAGTGAAATTCAGGAGGGTATTAAAGAATGTTTTTAATCTACTTTTGATACCATAAAATTATAAAAGGTAGATAAATTTGAGGATGCATGATGCATGTTAATTGAGCCAAGGAAAGCTTAAGTATCTTGATTAGTGTAGGAGGTCCTTCTGTCTATGGGTTGCTTTCATTGATTGAATAAAGAAACTGCCTTGGCCTTTTGATAGGGCAGTAATTAGATAGGCCTTAATACAGTATATGATGTTTGTATTTCTTATGAGTAAAGACAAATGGGTGTCACAGACTACATAATGAAAGCTAAAAACATGTTCACAAACTTGTTACAATAAATGTGAGTCCTTAAAAACAAGTGTAAGTTTCTAAATGTAGAATTTGGTTATTGTGCATGGGCATGTGTTGGTGGAGAAAAATCATGTCAGAGAGAAGGAGCATACTTGAAAGAACTTCACTCATGTTGAAAACTAGCCTAACCTGGGGGTTGGAGAACAGATTTTGAATCTGATCCATGTGGAAATAATTGATACTCTCTAAAATTTGGATTTTATTATTTTCTACACAATATAATACACAAATGAATAATTTCAAGTATTTTATGAAAAAAAAGGGCATTTCTTTCTTCCTGCTTAACATCTACTTAACATGGAAAAGACAGCACCACTCATTAATAAGTGAAAACTACCTCAAAATGTTCTACCCTCAAAATGTTCGTCTCTTTGGCTTAGTGCAGCTGATTTAACTGTCATGATCAAGGAGAGGTTTATAGAAAGAGCCATATCTAAATAATCATTTTTCAATTGCTAACATCATTGGCTTAAGCATGACATAAGGCCAATCAGATATTAAATCTAAGCTCTCTGTCTCAGAACTAAGAGACCACAACGGGTGGGAATGTGGTAGGAAATGTTCCCTCTCTCTCTTGCATACCACCACAGTTCTTTCAGTCTTGTCCCCAGGCCTTTGACAGACCACCTGCCACCTTCTTATAGTGGATTCTTCTTACAGTGGTCTCAACATTTCTACTTCTTGTGGACACATTAAGACCACACCCACCCTCTTACTCTATCTCCATTCCTTTCTGTTGGACATGAAACATTTTCTACACTGAACCTCCAGTGATAACATTTTACAGTGATTAAGGTTGGCAAATTACATCATCCTTGTCTTCTGGTAAGATCTCTTCATTCTTACACTCAGCATAGAAACAATCTGTTTATAAGTGTCCCTCTCCCCACTTCCATTTCAGTAACTGGAAACTCCAACTCCTGATGCAGACAGAGGGTCCCCTAGTCCTTTCAGTCCTGTCTCTCCGGAAGATTCATTGCCTTAATGCCAATTCCCTACAGGACTGCCTCTTCATACCATACCTCTGATTCCCTGTGGATTCCCACCTCAAGTATGTGAGGAGGATCCCCTTAACTCTTTCCTGAAGCCCTTTCACCCTTTTCTCCTCGACCACCTCTAGTCCTCTCTGCCACCTACCAACTTGCAGAAATGCCATCTAAGAAGCAATCTAATGAAATCTGTGAAAATTCAGTGTAATGAAATGATGAAAACAATTAATGACACAACAATAAAATTTAAGAAAGAAACAGAATCTCTTAGAAAAACACAAACTAAAATAAAACTGGAAATGAAAAATTTAAGAAGTCAAACAAAAATCTCTGAAATAAGCCCCAGCAACAGAAATATGAAAACCGGAATCTCAGTTTTTGATGACAAGGTAGAAGAAATGGATACCTACATTAAAGAAAATACTAAATCTGATAAATCCAGGAAATCTGGGATACCATAAAAAGACCAAGTCTATGAACAGTTGCAATAGGTCAAAAGGCCAGAAAATGTTGTCAAAATCATAAAAGAAAGTTTTATTAACTTTAATGAGGAAATGTCTATCAATGTACAAGAAGCATATAGAACACCAAGTAGACTGAACCAGAAAGGAAAGACCTTTAGGCACACAATAATCAAAACAATAGCCATAAAGAGCAAAGAGAAATTCAAAGCTGAAAAGCAAAATGACCAAGTACCACATAAAGGCAGACCTATTAGTATAAAACCTGACTTCTCAATGATAACTCTAAAAGCCAGAAGGGTGTGGACAGTTGCTCTCCAAATACTAAGAGACTAAATATGTCAGCATAGACAACTATATACAGCAAAAATATCAATGATAATAGATGTAGAAAGAAAAACATTCCACATAAAACTAAATTTAAGTAGTATCTATCTACACATTCAGTTCTAAGGAAGGCACCAGAATGAAAAACCTTAGCCTAAAAAGGTTGCCACACTCAAAAAGCAAAAATAATAAATAATCTCTAGTAAACAAATGAAAAATGGAGAAAACTCACATAATAGCAATACAGAAAACAACCAACACTTGTCATTGTTAACTCTCAACACCTAATTCCTCAATAAAATGACAGTCTTAAGATATTGTATTATAAAACAGGATTTTTCCTCCTGCTATGTCTAAAAACATACTCTTTCATCATAAGCAGACATCATCACAGAATAAAAGAGTCTAAGCCAGTTGGATTTCCAGAGTTTAGTGGGGGAAGTGGACAGTAACCCCAATTCCTTATTCAGAAGCTATTTCCAATTGATAAGCACTCCCAAAAGGAAAATTAACTTTTTGCAGTGGAGTCTTGTTGATTATACAAATCCATACTTAAGTGCAGGCCCCATACCCTGCAGCAATTGGCCAGCCAAAAAAAATAGTAGTTCAGAGGCTTTTTGTATCATAATAATTTATTTGAATGCATTTTTAACCTTACAGGACTTGATTACATATTATGGTTTCTGATTTTTTGTTTTTATGGGATTTCTGTGTAAATAAAAGTGTTTTATAATGGTGTATGTTTCTTGTGTGTTTTCTTTGGGTGCTTGTTTTTTCTTTCCTTTTCTTTTGTTGTTCTTGTTTTGATGTCTATCTGCTTTCTTTTTTTATTTTTATTGTTAAAAGAAAAATGTACATTTACTCCCCTTGTTCCCGGCCCTC
>JAQHUG010001080.1:33136-48155 GCA_028555095.1 Dicrostonyx torquatus
TTCTTTCTCCCAGCATTCAGTTCTATCTTGCCACCTACCTAAGTTCTGCCCTTTCAACAGGCCAAGGCAGTTTCTTTATTCATTAACCAAAAAAAGCAGCACACAGACAGATGGACCTCCCACAACACTTGAGGAAATAAAGATAATCCTAAACTTTCACAGATCTTTACATTAATTGCTGTTGTGATTCCAAGCAAGATAGGTAAATTCTTAATGATTCTTTCAAAATTTTTCTTTCTCCTCTCTGAATCATATTATGTTTAAATATTTCATCTAGGATATATTCTTCAAACAACTAATTAATATGTATCAAAATGCAGAAGATATTGGTTGGTCAGATAGTTTGGGGCAATAGTAGTTTAAATGTTTTGGTTTTTAATCAATCATTATTTAAAAGCATTAGCATGTAAACAATGTAAAATTAGTAAGGTGAATACATGATCTTCAAATATTGAACCTACACCTTCTCATATCAACTACATTCTTAAATGAATATTCACATTTTGTTAAAAGAGAATGGATTTGAAAAAGGAGGCCAAGAAATTAGCAGAGTGAGCAAGTTAACATTTGAGTATGATGTCTGTAATACTAGAAAATTAGGTAAGTATTCTGTAGATCCTATTAATCCAGAGGACCATGTTCTATAAACCCAGTTGGAGTTCCAAGCTACAGGCAATCCAGAAACCAATATACATGCCACAGTTATTTCAATGTACACATACACACCTAATAAAATAAGATAAGCTAGCAACTGGCAGCAAATATAAGGATGATAATTTCTAATAAAATAAAAGTTACATGATCGTCCCAAGTGTCTTCAATTTTTAATTTAACAGACTCTTTCACAGGTTCATGTCACCAATCATGTTAAGCTTTGTTATTTTCTGCTCATGGGAACATTGTATTCTATTTCCTGACTCTGTTCAGGACTTGCTTAGGGTACAGGTACTCTAGTGGAGGTGTCCAATAGAGTAAGGCACAAAAAAAAAATTTCCATGCTAGCATCTTCCATGGGGCTGTGATTGTTCTAGTCGGGTGCTCAGGCTTCTAAACACAAGGCTTCAAAAGATCTTTTGCCAATCCCATTAGTGAAAACAAAATGATTTTACTTGAATCCTGATAGAAATGGAAGTGAAGGAAATTGGAAACAAGTACATGAAAGGATCTGTTGATTACAGCGTTCATATAATGTTCAACAAAAGACACCATGAGAACTTACAGAAATTATAGAGCCATGTTTCAGGATCAGGGATAAGTGGCCCACATTAAACTCATAGGGAATTCAAAATTCCTAAATATTCAAAAGCATTGCATACCAGGTTTTTGAGTCAAGAGAATACAATGAATGATCTGGCTTCTTCTAACTGGGAGCTAACAAAAAGTGAAGAATTGCCAGATAGAAGATTGTTTGATGGAGTTTTCAGGCATAAATGAAGATAAAGAGGATAAGGATTGAGATATTTGACTAAACAAAAATGCATAGACTAGAATGTCTGCATGAAAGTCAGGAATGATTGGTGGTCTTTGAATTTGTAAAGGTCACAGTAATGACAGACATAGTGGACAGAACACTACTTGTATCATGGAGTCTCATTTCATTGAACATGACATATTTAAATGGTCTATCCATGAACTTATCTGGAATATCAATCTTCAGGATTATAGTATTGCCTGTCTTCTGTCAGAGATGCTCTAGGAACTGCCAATGATCATTAAAACATTTCCATAGATTGGTCTGTGGCACTGTGACAATTGTGAATCTTAGTTTGTTTGTGGGGCTCCTAGCCATTGTGGGGTACATGAGCTGATTTTTGAGAACCTATTCCCCAAGATGGTTTGCCTCACCCAGAATTGATACAGGGAAAAGATACTGGTCCTGCCCCAATCTGATGTGCCATGCATTTTGATGCCCCTTTCTGAAAGCAGACTGAGATGTAATGAAAAAGAGGTTGGGGAGAGACAGGGGAGGGAATGGTACCAAAAATAGGGGAAATTGTGATTAGGATATAAAATAAATTAAAATATTAATTAATAAAAAAGAAAAATTTCCCGCATATGCATGTGTGTTTGAAGAGAGTAAAATAAATTTTCTCTGCAAGTACTTGAAATAGACATCTGAAATCACTCAAGAATGTCCTAAGAGTGCTTATTGTGTATTCTGTGTGATCTCCCTCATTTCAAAAATCTTTCAAAACATAACTGAATGTTGTTGAAATTGTGAGATTGAAAGACTAGTCATCCTATTGTCTCTAGCCAGTTTTATTTTTTACTCTCTCAACAAATCTATCTGGTAACAGCACACCTTGTACAGAATACTTAACATAGCAAGTTCCAAAATTCACAGAACTCACTCCAGCCTCCTGAATTGAAAGAAACAGCTCTGGAAGAGAATGTGCACTCTGCACTTCAAAGGTTGTCAGTATAGATTGTTGATAAGTATACATTTATCATTCTGGAAATGGTTGTCCAGTCTTGTTTTGTTTTGTTTTGTTGGTTTTTCGAGACATGGTTTCTCTGTGGCTTTGGAGCCTGTCCTGGAACTAGCTCTTGTAGACCAGGCTGGTCTCGAACTCACAGAGATCCGCCTGCCTCTGCCTCCCGAGTGCTGGGATTAAAGGCATGCGCCACCACCGCCCGGCTGGTTGTCCAGTCTTAATTGTGGGATTCAAGGAATCTTTAGAAATAAAGTTTTATTAAAACCCTTTAATTAAAGATACATTTCAGAAATATTTTCTTCTCATACAAGATTCATCAATTTCATTCATTTTATGGTATTTTTTAGGGAAGTAATTTTCATCTGAAGTTTATTTATTGTTCTTGTTTCTTGAGTTGTGATAATGGATGAACTGAGAACTTCAAGAGTATTTTATAAAAATTATTAACTGGAAAAACATAAACCAGCTGGTAGAGAGATGATGTTGTCTCTACCAGGCTTGTCTTAGAGCTGGGTCCCTAATCCTGTCCCCATTGCCTTTCCCTTATCATGACTTTCAGTTCTTATCATGGCTTTGAAAGTAGCTAATTGTCTATGTTTCCCTTCTTCACAGTGAGATTTCCATCCCTTCAGTATCCCACCTCTAGTTGGGTCCACTTGTAATATGCCAATTTCATCATAAATCTTGGTGAATTGGCAAACTTTTGAAGCTGAGACTTTCATGTCATCCTCTCCATTTCAGTCTATAGAGATTTAATATTGTAGGGTCTCACTGATTCTCATCATACTTATTTAATAAACATAGGATATTATGGTATTTATACATACTTCCTTTTATGTATTATTAAAAGTTATATTTTACTGAAGTTAGTAGGGAAGAATGTTTCATTCAAAATTAATTTCAGGTGTGAGAAAAAGTTTTAGAGGTTTCCAGTTCTTCGTCTGCTCTTCTTTCCCATACATTCACCTGCTACTATATCCTTCATTATTTTCTTGCCAACTAATAGGCATCTGTAGATCACCTGTGTCCCCCAACCCCTCTATCAATATCCTGATTTCCGTCCATCTACCTAAAACTTTAGGCTTCAGGTGGAAAGAACCTATTTTCCAGTTTATCTGCTGTGGTAGTGAATTCTTTCTGTCGAATTGAATGTCTGTCCAAAGAAACTGAGGACAATTACAAAATTGCAACTCTGAGTCAAAGTGTGTTCAAATTTATGGAATGCCTTAGTTTAATCAATTTATATTTCTTGCAAACCTCATATCCCAAGCCATATCCCTTGTTGCTTGAAATTCAGCAACAGCCCTCAGTGGATATGTTATCTCCAGAAACATTCTTACATGACCCAAATGATACAGTGCTATAATTTATAAATTAAGAGAATGTCTTGATTCCCTGCAATAGCCTATCAGTGTTCTGCATCCTTTCAGCTAAACAGCTTTTTGCTAAGTTGTACATTAGTGGTAGAGTACATGATTGGAGGACATATTTTTATTATACAACTATCTTGACTGCATTCTGCTCTACCTCCCTTTCCCTCGGGCTAATTTTAAGCACTCTACCTTCCCTTGTATGTGTCCAGCAGTGCTTTGCACTTCCAACTTATGCAAGAAAATTATAGTATCTCAAAGAGTTCTGGGAGCTGAGTGCTATGGATGGGCAAAAAGTGATGTTGGGTAGTGTGGGCTGAATCTTTATAACATTTTTGCTGTCTAAAACACCTAAAAGGATATTCTTATTCAATAATGTTAAAGATCCAGATATCTATGTTCTGTTTGCTAAACCATGAAACTTCTGTATTTTTAATTACTCTTGATTGTTCAGTTCCAGTAAATTCTTTTATAATGAGAAGATAGTCTAATCTTATATCATTTTTGATGAATACAGATGAATTGATTTGTAAGAGAATGTTACGTGCAGTTCATTCAAAGAATAGACATGTGTTCAGACAGACTGTTACTGCTGGGATAATGTTTCTAACCTTTCCTAGCATATTTTTAGTACAATTTCTAGTTAATTTTTCAGTTGATTTCTTTTCTTTTTTCTCTTCTTGTCTCATTTTGACTTTGACACAGGGCCTTTTGAGATATACAGCTCTGGCTATCCTTGATCTTGTTATATAGACCAAACTGGTCTTGAACTCACAGAGATATACTTGACTCTGTCTCTTAGTACTGGGAGTAAAAAAGAATACCCCCAACTTGGGCATTGATTCTTAATACAGATTACAACATTGTATTTTTATTGATATTTCATTACATAATTATGAATTGCTCACTAACTCTGCTCTACTTAGTGATGAATATTAGAGCAACTGTAGGATATGACTTGACTTTTGAAAGAAGAACCCAGAGTAGACTGGAATCCAATGGGACACAAAGTGCTTTGCAAGAATCTTACAAAGCAGACACTGTTTCTCCATGGACCTTCCCTCCTCCTTAACCTTCAAGAATGATGAAAACTAAGAGACTCTCCCTAATACTCAGTCCCTCTGGAGACATTCACAAGAAACTCATGACGGCTTTAGGCAATTAGCAACCAGAGAAAACACATTTTGGAGTTCCTCCACTCAAAGTCAGCACTGTCATTGCCATTGTAGAAGAAATGAAGATTGTAGTTCAGAAGGGACATGAGGTCATAGAGATCTAGACCTTTATCTCAGCATTGAGATGCTGTCCTCATCCCCAATGCTGGTTGTCATGGTATTAGGATCTGCAAACCAAGAGAAGGTTCCTGAGAAAGCAGGAAGCAAGTAAGCATTTATAGTTCAGCCTTGAAGATAGAATGAAAAAGAAGGGAAATTTGGTAAGTGCTGAAATAGAAAGAATAGATTCTGGCTTAAAACAGTTGTAAAAAAAATTCTGTAAATGTAGATGAAGAATTGGTGTGCTCTGAAAAGAACAACTGAAGAGAGCTATTTTCTAGGCTTATACATATAGCTAATGTTATGTAGAAAAGTCTTTGAGCCCGAGTTTGGGTGATTGTAAATTATGTTAAGATATGATTTCAGATTTAATTAAGGTTTGTAGTAATTTGGCCATTAATAATATTTTCCTGGAAGTATTTTGCATACTGTTTGGTATGACTATTATAGCTGGTATAATAATGGTTTCATATTTATACTAAAGATTGTGATAGAACTACAAAAATCATCTAACTCTAAAGTGAGGAATGCTTTCAAGACTAAAACTTTAGCACTGCATTCATTTCTGAGCCAGGAAATGTGACTACCCTAAAGTCGGTGTCGATGACCACTGAGACTGTTCACACTCTTGAACTTGAAAATGATATTGAAAGGAAGGTGACTGTCATTGTGAAACTTGAACAGCACTCAGTTAGTACAAACTTCTTATGTCCTTTCCTTTAGTTTGCTCTTATAACAATGCTACTCTCAACGTTGTCATGTGTTTTCCAGATTTCTTTGTATATTTTGAAACTTAGCACTTTATACCTGTGAAGCAAAGAAACAATCATTTTCCTCAATTTGTGGATCATATTAATCATTATAACTCAAAGGTTCAGATCAAAGTGTTTTTATTATACAGATTCTGTTTTTCTCATATTTAGGATTGCTTAGAAATTCTGTTTCATCAGTAAATACTTCGATCAATTATAGGCCTAAATAAATACAATTTTGGTCCTAAAATTAGAAATACTTTTTATTTATTTTGTGTATTTGTATGTCAATGTATCTATATTCATGTGCCTGCCTAATTGAATGTATGTTTGTGTGGTCAGTCACAATGTCAGTTGTTGTTCCACAGACCATTTTTACCTTTTTTATAATTTATCTAATTATTTTACATCCTCATCTCCCCTTTCAGTCCTTCTCCCACATTCTCCCTTCCACCTTCCAATACCCTCTTTTTCCATCGCTGTCCTGGAAAGGGCAGGTCTACCTGAATATCAATAAAACATGGCATATCAAGTTCCATTAAGACTTAGCACCTCCCCTTGTATTAAGGCTGTACAAGGTGATCTAGTAGAAGTAGTAGTGTGCTAAAAAACAAAACAAAACAAAGGAGTTCGAAAGAGCCCCTTCTCCCTGTTAGGAGTCCTACAAGAAGACCAAGTTACAAAAATGTTCCATATGTGCATAGTGTCCTAGGTCAGTTGATTGTTAATTAAGTCTTTCTGAGTCCCTGTGAGCCCAGGTTAGGTGATTGTGAGAGCCTTCCCATGGTGTCCTTGACTGCTCTGCCTCCTAAACTCCTTTCTTTTCATTTACTATTGTTTTCATTGTGAAAGACTCTCCCTAGCCTAGAACTCTATGAGTTGGCTATGTTGACTCATGACTGAGTCCAGGAATCTTCTTATCCATGGCTCCTCATTGCTTCAGTATAAGTGTGTGCCACCACAACTGGATATATTTATGTGAATTATGGAATTTGAATTAATTCCATATGCAATGAATGCAAACATTTTACTGACTGAACTATCTCCATAACTTAGTAATAAATTAAATTCTATGACATACTATTTTATTGCATATTGGTTTGCATGGTTTGAGGGTCAATATAACATTGGTCAATCATTCACTTGATTGATTACACTATTTTTGCCATGGGATGGCAAAATTATGACTGGTAAAAAATAAATATTCTGTATATGTTGCACTTGTGAAGTCCAATTTTGACCACGGCAGTTTCTATAGCATTTGGATTATGAATTAGCAAGATATCATTTTATAATGTCAGAAAATAAAGATTCAGTGACAAACTATGAATCAATTTTTGCATGTACTGAGACTTTGAAAATGTTTCTTATATAACACTTTTGAACCTTACCATATGTGACTTACCACATGAAGCCTTTATGTGTTCACATTGCTCAAGTCTGCCTACTGTTCATAACTGTTATAAATTTTGACAACCATTGACTAAATAGCCTTTATATACTTTCTTAGCAGTAAATGGAACACCATCGTTCACATGACATGTTTATGAAATCACAGGTATCAGAGGAATAATATGAAATTTTTAATTTTTAATATTGTGTTTTAGCATAATAAAGCCATAAGTTGGTCCTTATAACAAGGTATACATGATTTCAGTTCATGTTATAGTTGTGACCACACTAAGGGCTCTGCTACAGAAACTTAAATCCTGTAGAGAATTTAACGACAAGTATTGGTCATTGGAAACTGACAGAATGACAGTAAGAAATAGGAATGGTCTCGGGGTCTCAGGATGAATATGGAATGCTGTATGATTTATCTGTTCTGCTTATCATTTCTTTGTTCTCCACACTGAATGTGATTTAAGGTCACTACTCTTAGTTTTCTAACATGAGGTGTATTTCACTTCCAACTTACTGTCTTTGCAGATGTCTCCAGGTTTGGCAAATCTTAGATTGAAATAGTTTCTTGTCAGACTACTATTTTCCTGTCTTGCAATATCTGGCATGATAGACTCATCAACACCACCATCACTTTGTGTGTGTTCAGCAACTGCATGTAACCAGGAACTCCAAGAGGGGGATTAACAATGGTGCCGAGAATGCTGAATATTCAACTGCCTCCTGTAAGACTCTGTATATTCTGGTGAATGTCATTCTTTGTACCTGTTTCTCTATCTAATGGAAATCACAATATCATGAAATATAAAATACACCAGTAGCTTACCAAAAAATCAGGGGATACTACGTTGTTATAACTTTAGCATCATCATTAATATTCTGAGATGCTTCTTGTTTTTCTCCATGATATGGGTCTGTGTTTCAATAACATTAATCTTAGAAAAAATTCTAGTATTCCTTCAGAGATACCTTTCTCCCAACTCACTTTCCCTTTCAGTGATAATTGATTTTTTTTAATATTTCTCATAGTTACCAGGTAAATGCCAGTGTGTGAATGGGAGTAACTATTAGCATTAACATTCATTTTTTTTAGCTTTTCACTTTTTATTTCTTATTGATTAAAAAACCTGTGTACACTTACAAAATACAGTGGAATGGTATCACAGAGGGGTCCATTTGGCAGTGACTAAATTGGTCCATTTAACAATTCTATGACCCCACACTCTCACCATTTCTTCAGGAAGACATCTCAAGTTTATTCAGCTAAAGATCTTTGAGTTACAAACTATTGACTCTGCTTAAAACATATTCCTCTTAACTGAAAACATAAACAAACACTAACTTTCAACATGACATTATTTAATTTGATGTTTGAACCTTCTGATCCATAAGTTTTATGTTAGGTAATACATATTTTATTGATTAGGCATAGAAAAATGTCACACTGCTCTGGCATAAAATTTTAATTATTTATATTAAAATTTCAGATTATATAGTACTCATGATAGATACACTTCCTGGTGCAGATGGTGATGGAAGTTTATTCTTTTCTGATTGAAGTTGTTATCAAAGTTTATCCTGGAAATGTAAAATTTAGTCTTCTCTTTATTTGCAGTGACTCATCATTGATTTCCTATGGTAACACTGATCTCTTCTAAATGCTGAATATTCTAAGAAGGATACTTATGTATTCTCTTCATATGTGTGTATGTTTTCAAAGACTGCACATTCTTACTGAAAGTTATAATGGTTGCCAAAACATGTTATTTGAGGCAGGATCTCACTGAGTCGTACACATTTGCTGTCTTTTCTTCATCTCTAGTAATTCTTCCATACCATCACCCCAGAAGACAAAATACTAAATTTACCGTTTTTTGAGAGAAGAAAGTGTTTTTGCAATTTAAAGGAAAATTCAGTAAACATCAAAATGCACTCTAAGAATTTGGCAATGGGAATAATATTCTTCTCACAAAGTGTAGTTGGAATTCTGGGAAATGTATCTCTTCTTTCCCACTATCTAGGTCTTTACTATAATGAACATAGAGAGAAGCCTGTGGATTTGATCCTCACCCATCTGTTCACTGCCAACTGCTTGATCATTCTTTCTAAAGGGTTGCCCCACACAATAGCAGCTTTTGGGATGAAAGTGTTCTTCAATGAGTTCATGTGTGAACTGTTTTTATATATTCAGAGACTTGGCAGAAGCATGTCCATGGGAACTACCTGCCTTTTGAGTATCTATCAGGCCATCACAATCAGTCCCAAGAACTCTTTTTGGAAGAATTTTGAATTCAAATCATCAAACTACATTGCCTTCTCTATTTCCCTTGGCTGGGTCTTATACATCACTATAAATTTCATTTTCCCTGTGCTTGTGCATATTAAATCGAGTCACAAAAATACAACAGAGAAAAGAGATTTTGCAATTTGCTCCACTTGGGGTCATGATGAAATTGCAGAATCACTGTACACAGCATTGTTGGTTTTCCCTGAATTCTTGCTTTCTGTTCTCATTATCTGGTCCAGTGGCTCCATGATTGTCATTCTTTACAGACACAAGAAGAATACTCAACACATCCGGAGCACTCAGGATTCCCTAAGAACCTCCCCTGAGTCTAGAGCCACGCAGAGCATCCTCATTCTGGTGTCCTCTTATGTACTTTTTTATACCCTCTCTTCCATATTACAAGGTTTCATTGCAGTTTTATATAGACCCAGTTGGTGGCTGGTAAACATCACAGCCATTGTTTCTGTGTGTTTTCCCACTTTGGGTCCTTTTGTTGTGAGTCGTGACTTCATTGTACTCAAATTCTGCTTACTTTGTATAACTAATATTAAAAGAGTAATTTGTTTATAGCTGTACAGATTTCATATTTTTCCCCTTATTGACCTGTTTATTCACTCATTTCCACACAAATGTCAACATAAATGTAACAAGGGAAGCCTGCTCCTTCTCTAAGGTAAAGCCTCAGGGGTTCTGGGACTGTTTCCTTGCTTAAACTGCTCTTATGATCACAGCAGTGCTGAATGAGGAAAGATGCTGTTGTATTCTTGAAAAATAACATTAATGGTTTCTTTTGTAGTGGTTCCTAAGTAAAACTGAATGAGTTTTATTGTTCTGCTCTTCAAAGTCTATTTCCATAGTATGGCTGAACAAGTAATCTAGGCATAGGATAAGTTGCAAACATAGTGAAAGCTGAGTGATGGCAGCTGTTACGAAATAACTTTTCTTCCATTTTTTTTAAGTAAATTGATTCTTCTCTCATACAATTCATACCAACCACAGTTTCCCCTCCCTCCCTTTCTTCAAGCTACCTCCACATCCTCTCTACTTTTATATTTCTTCTCCTCTGTTTCCTCTTTAGAAAACAGTAGGTATCTAAGAGATACAATCATACAGGAAAGACTAAGATACAGTAGGCCAATCTAAAAACTCATATTTAATTTAGAGAAGCTAGCTTAAAGGATAACTTTTTGTAACTTCTCATGTCTATGTCTTATACACAGATTTAGCTTTGTATTGTCTCCTTTTTTGTAAACCCAATCTTTTGAATACAAGAAGTTTTAGTCTATGGAGTAGATTACCAAAAAGTTTTAAAATAAAATGAAATAAAGTTAACAACTTCATCCCAGACAAAGCGTTTGATAATTCCTAAGTTTTGTCTGTATAAAACTGTTTGTTCTTAGTAATATTATGTTTGAAAAATGCAAATGATTGTGTACATATGGCTCACTCAATTCTGTTGACATTAGGATTGAGAAATAAAATGTATCGTTTAGCATTGGAATGTTTATACTATCCTCTGTTTTCAGAGTAGTCAAATCTTTATTTATACTCTAGGAATCTTAACTTTTTAATTTAGATCTCTTGAAGGGTTTTAGGTTAATCTTAACCTATCAAATACTCTGAAATCTGTTACATGACTACTCCTAAGTGCATTTGATTTTAACATCTCTTTCCTATGTCTAGGGTCAGCATAGGCAGAAATTTCCTTAATGCAATAATTTCCTATGATTTACATGTTAAGGTATTCATAGTATGTTTAGAACAATTACCAAATTATTTTCCATATAAGTGTTCCAATTCTCTAGATAAGAGTGTTCTGCACTGGGATAGACAAAATTGGCTTTACCAAGACAACAACATCTGCTACAGACTTAAACTTCCTGTGAATTAGAGAGTAGTAAATAGCAAATTGTAGCAATCAATAAGAGTTTACCTGGTGGGAGTACAAACTGGCACAACTACTTTAGATATCAGTAAGGTGATAGCTCAGAAAAATAGGAAATAACCTACCTCAAAACCCAGCTATACCACTTTTGGATATACACCCAAAGAATGCTCAATCATACCAGAAGGACTTGTGCTCAACATTGTTTATGACAGCATTATTTGCCATAGCCAGAACCTGGTAACAACTTAAATGCCCATTGACCAAAGAATGGATAAAGAAAATGTGGTATCTTTACACAATGGAGTACTGCACAGCAGAAAAAAACATAATGATATCTTAAAATTTGTGGGCAAGTAGATGGATCTTGAAAACATCATATTGAGTGAGATAACCCAGACCCAGAAAGACAAATACCATATGTCCTCACTCATAACTGGCCTTTAGACATAAACAACAAAAAACCAGCCAAAAATTTATAATCCGGGAAAACCTAGACAGCAAAGAGGACACTAAGACAGACACACATGGATCTAAGGTACATGGGAAGTATAAAGAGAAAAGATTTCCTGAGTAAGTTGGGAGCATGGGAATCATGAGAGAAGGTAGCAGAGGAAGGGAGAAGAAAGAAGGGGAGCATAGAAAAATATATAGCTCAATAAAAACAATTTAAAAAGAGACAGAGATGTGGGAGAAGAAGGCATCTCAGTCCAGAGATAAAGATCTGAGGTTCTGTGACCTCACCTCCCTTTAGAAATACAAACTTCGTTTCAAATGCAGTGATAATCACAGCATTGGTTTGGGGAGTCAAGAAGGTTTCCTTGTTATTTTTCAGTAATAAATTACCAAAAACTCTAATGAGGTTCTTGAGAATGTCTCCAAAGTGAAGAAGTACTTAGAGAGGCTCTTAATTATTCATTATCTATAAAGGCAGATGTCACCTTATGTGGAGAGTGAACAAAGTATTTGGAGGCAGTTCTGTTTGTCTCATTACACTCAAAATCTCATGAAATTCTACTCCAAATCACATTAATTATTAATGTTCACAACCTTAAGTTTTAAAGCATACAATAGCAGAGCAAGGCCTGTAAACAACTAAGCACTAAGAACTATCTATAACAGAAAATTTGGGATGTCATAATATACACTAAAACTCGTGGCATCCCACCTATAACTGAATGCAAATTAGCTTAAAATGATGGAATGTAAATATACTAAGGAAATTACTAATATCACCCAAGTAATGATCCAAATTCAAATCAAAGAACCATTAGAATTCCTCACTAATTGAAACACTAGTGTTTGATGTGCCAAAAGGTATATCCTGTCTTTTCATTAAAGAAAATCTGAAATCTACCATAATTTGGTCCTTTTCTAAACTTTACAAAGTCTACCACATTAATAGGAATGAATGGAATATTCTTTTAAATCTACAATAGAAATAATATAAACTTCCACATATTAAGATCAGATGCAAAAGTCTTATCACAGAAACAAAAAAAAAAACAAAGATTTAGAAGAAAAATTTAACTATGTCCAAAAAACTGAAAGAAGACATGAATACATTGTCAGAGAATACAATGAACTAAATAAAATAAGACTGCAAATCCAGCACATGATTATAGAATTCGCCAGTGACAATTGCTAGAGGAATACCTCTCTGAATTATTATAGAAATGAAAAACTGCATAAGTCTAAGGTAAAACCCTGTGAGCAGCTTCATGACAGAATGGATCATGAAGAAAACAGAGTCTCATGAATGGAAAATGAGGCAGATAAAATTCAGAAAAGGTCAATGATTAATTTATGAGAATATGAAGGGGATGTGAGAGTACTCTGGAATGCCAACAAAGACTACATCTTCAAATTATGGGAATTAAAAAAGATTACTACACAAAGGGTATGTAAGGTATTATTAAAGAGCCTATAGAAGAAATTTTTTCAATTGCAGATAAGACACTCAGTCTTTTACAGACCTACACAATACCAAATATACAAGAAAATAAACTCCACTGGACATATTTCTACAACATTAAAACCACAAACAAAAGGAAGAGTATTAACAAGTTCAATGTAGAAAGGCTGAGCTACTTGTAAAGACAGGACTATCAAAATAACTTCTGATTCCTCAACAGACATATTTAAAGCCAGAACATCATAGAAAGAGGTATTGCAAACTCTGAAAATCCCCCACTCTTTTAAATACAGACTGCTATGCCTGGGAAAGTAATCCATTAAAATGAAGGAAAAACATAATTTCCATAAGAGTAAGAATATAACAGAATTTATGACCACTAGCCCAGTTTGACAGAGGATACTAGAAGGTGTAATATGTTCTGAAGACAGATTAAAAACACATTCAAGAGGTCAGTGGAATAAATTATGACTGGCTAACTAATGGAGAGGTCTAAGAAAACACCACAAAATCAATCAAGGTGCATGAATAAATGTATATATTTCAGGAATAACAGAATATTTGGCCTGAATTTCATGATAAAAATTCAGATTAACAGATTAGATATAAACAGGATCTATCAGTTTGCTGCATAAAAAACATTTCAGTAGAATAGTAGGTGTCAGCTTAGAAAAAAATGTATTCTAGAAAAATTAATGTAAGAAAAAATAGGGATAGTCTACTACCTAACAAAATGTATTTCAAACTAAAAAAAAAGAATTAAGTTACCTGAGATCTTTATCAATTTTTCACTCCATTGAATTACATTTTTTGCTATCTACTTAGTTATTAACTTGACAAACCTGAGAAACAGGATTGTCAGTTGACAAACTACCTTCATTGGATTGGCCTGTGGTCATGTTCATGGGTCAGTTTCTTTATTACTAATTAATGTAAGAGGGATCATCTTGCTATGGCTTGTGCTGTCTCTAGTTGGTTGTACTGGAGTATGTATTGTAGTTGAGAAAGTCAGAGGAAACAAACCAAAACTATTCATTCCCTTTCAGTCTTAACTCCGATTATGTACACTAAGTGTTTCAATTATTATGTGTCTTGGAGATATTTTTTCTGATCATGACCACTTGGTGTTCTCTATGCTTTTTGTACCATGATAGGTATCTCTTTCTTTGGATTAGTCAGCAAAGTTTGCCTTTGCAGTGAGAATAATGAATAGTTGTTAATTCTGACATTCATAACTGATATAAAGACTGAAAAGTGTATAATAAAAGTTATTGTCTGATCAGTCATATATGGGACCTCTGTATCATCCCATACAAAGATCAGGGGATATTGTGCAAGGGTAAGAGTTAAGATTGTGAGACCCAGGGTATATAGGTATTCATCGTCTCTTAATATTTGCATAATGCTTGACCATGACCTTCTGGCTTCCACTGTCTGCAATGGGCAGTCAGATGTAATTCTGATAGGTCTACCTTTAAATGTTACTTGGCCTTTTTCGTTTGCAGTTCTTAATATTCTTTCTTTACTCTATATTTTAGTGTTTTAATTATTATGTGGCAAGAGGACTTTTTTGATCCAGTCTTTTTGCTGTTCTGTAAGCTTCTTATATCTTCATAGGCATATCATTCTTTAGGTTGGGAAAGTTTTCTTCTATGATTTTGTTAAATATATTTTCTGTGCTTTTGAGTTGAACTTCTCCT
>JAQHUG010001081.1:11988-31626 GCA_028555095.1 Dicrostonyx torquatus
GAGGAACTCTTGGATTGGCACCTGCCCATCTCCTCCTCTCCTGTTAGATCAACTGGTACTTCATAGTGGTCACTTGCTTGGTCTGTGAGGATCTGGATCAGTGGCACTCACTCAGGATCTGCCACTGTGAACAGGGCAGGCTTCTCTGCTCCATGGGCCAAATCAAGCTCTGCCGCTTTGTACTCGACCCTCTCTCGTCCAGGGCCTCAGCCCCAAAGCAGGTCCAGTTTGCTCGGGAAACCTCGGGAAACCTAGGACCTCGTCGATTGGGAGGGATACTTAGGTACAAGCTGGGGTGTGAAAAGCAGAAAAGCCAGGGGGTTTGGGAGCCAACTGAGTGGGCAGAATGTTTCGAGGATTGGGGGATGTCCATAGTGGGGCTCCTCGGCATTTGGGCTGAATGGATCTGAAACAGGGGGACTCACCAAGGATGAGCCACCATCTAATGTGCGGGCTTCTCTACTCAAGCCCTGAAGCTTTGTACTTGACTCCCTCTCGACCAGGGCCTCAGCCTTGAAGCAGGCTGAGTTCGTGCAGGGAACCCAGGACCTCGCTGATGGGGAAGGATGCTTAGGGACTAGCTGGGGTATGAAAAGCAGAAAGCCAGGGTGGGAGGAATCCCTCTGATTGGGCAGGACATTTCAGATGATTGGAGGATGCCCGTAGTTGGTCGCCTGGGTGGCTAGACTGGGAAACACTTACTGCACCAGTCTGGATGAATCTGAAACAGGGGTAATCATTAAGGACCAGCCGCCATCAAAAGGGCCCGTTTTTCTTTGTTTTAATCAAACAAAGATCAGAACTCGTAGTCATGACCCATTAGGTGCAGGTTTCCAGGAATTCTGATGTATTCAGTATGCAGGTGTAGCCTTGGCATCAGATGTTTACAAGCTCCCTGGGACATTCCTAGTGTGATGAAAAGTCTAAGAACTTAGCACAAATAACTTAGATCTGGAAGGCCAATTTTGGCAAATGACCCAGAAACCTGTTTTTGCAATTTTCGTTCTGACCACTAGATGGCGGGATGTCCACATAACAGCATTTAAATACCAGGTGTTTGCAGAATTTGTGGACAGAATGGAGGCCAACAAGGAAGTTTCCTGCTCAGGCAGATCAAACACTCTGCATGCTTGGCCTCACCTGGAATCCTGTCCTCGGAGGGCTTCTTTTTTTAAGTTCTGAGACGAATGGAAAGGGGAAAGAGAAGAAACAGACCCCTCAGATCTGTTAAACCTGGCCTTTTCTACAGCCACAATGAGACAGTTCCTCACTTCTTTTCAGCCTAGGTGTTTTCTCGGGTGTAAATTACAGCAAGGCATTATTTAAGGAAAGACCACGCCCTTTGTTTGGAAAGAGGTTTTTTGGAAACCTTTTAATTAAAAGTAGCTAGTTCGCCTTGTTGCAAATAGCCAAGAGGCACTATGTTTTTATTATTGACTTTCGCCCATCTGAGAATCAAACTCAGGGCCCATTGCAGTCTAAGCTAATGCTCTTCCGTAGAGCATCAAACGGCCTCAGAAGGGCAATATTTAAACCCTATTTATAGTTTCGGATTAGTGGTAAGTGTAAATGGGGCCAGCAGGAGAAAACCGGGAAGTCAAGAAGAGCCCTGTCACCCTAACACACAAGAGTGAGATTTTTCTGGAAAACAAGTACCTCTGGGCTTAACGTTTTCTCCCTTTGATCTGAAAATAAACGACAGTCTCCACACTGCTTGGTTGTGCACTGTTGTTTTATTAAAGAGCCATCTGTCGATTCCCTTTAAGAACTCAACATCCAATGATGATAAGAAAAGTCCAGAAACAACTTCAAGACAGTTTTTTTTTTTGAGACAGGGTTTCTCTGTAGCTTTGGAACTAGCTCTTGTAGACCAGGCTGGTCTTGAACTCACAGAGATCTGCCTGCCTCTGCCTCCCAAGTGCTGGAATTAAAGGCGTGCACCACCACCGCCCAGCAACAGGTTTTTTTTTTTTAATAAAATTTACTTTAAATCAAAGTGCAATTACTGTATAGTGTTTCTCCCATTGAAATTTATAATATATCAAATTTGGTGACTGTAATTTCTGTCTTTTTTAGACCAAAACACTGCTGACTGATGACAGCTACATCTCAAAGCTGGAGGTCAGCACGAAGGAAGCTAAACACCCTTCATGGCCATCTGTTCACATACTAATCTGAGCTACACAGCCCAATAGACCCTCTCCCCAAGAATATGTTCCAAAATCCAATTAGGCAGGGTTCTCAGGAGAAAACAACACCAGTAAGGTGTGAATAACCAATTGATTGCAAGGGGTTCGGATTATGGAGGCTGGGGAGTCTTATGATCTACAGTCAGCAAACTGGAGATGCTAGGGAGCTGATGCTGTGGGTCCAGTCGGGAAAGCCAGGGAGGGAAGTTCAGCTGATCTCCAAGCCGAGTATGACTGCCCAGTGGTGAGCTCACTCCCTCTCACTCAGTCTTGGGTGGCAAGACAATAGCTTTGTCAAGGTGTGTGTCACACTAGTTCCTTGGGATGTTAATAAATGCAATTTGATATGGAAAGTCCAGGTGTGAATTAAATTTGGGAACTACTGGGTAAGACTGTTAAACAACAATCTTTTCCAGCAGGACTTTTTGGAGCCCTTAACATGCCTCTGTGCTCTGTGGTCCTTCAAAAGAGGGGGTGCATTCAAACTTCCCAAACATATTATGCAGCTCAATGTTCTACTGTTGAAATGAAATAATTGAAATAAATGATTTAAAGAAGGAAGAATCCTCACTGGCTTCAGGACCCAGAAGTTTTAACACAGAATGAAATGCCTCTGTTATGTGGGATCAGAACTGTCACAGAAGGAAGAAGCAGAAGACAGCTGCCCACCTTGCAGCATTCCGGAAGCAGAGAGGACTATACACCAATATTCTCGGAAGGATGTTCCCAGACTCCCTCTCCTCCAGGCAGGCCCACCTTCCACCAACTACCATTTTCTAATACATTTATTAAAATTCTGAATCTATCCATGGATGAAACCACCAAGTAAGTTGGAGCCTTCACAGTCTGCTTGTCTCTCGACCATTCACAAACACACCCAGGAGTGTGAGTTACTAATCTCAATGGTGTGCTTCAATCTCATCAAGTTGACATCAGCTAAACTGCACACTCATTTGCCACAGTGGCCCATTGGGCCCTCAGCACCTTCACAGATACTGCCCTTGTAGCTTTATTAAGCACTTCTCAGCAGAGGATGTCTTTCACCTTATTGTGTACCTAGCCCCCAGCATGGAACTGTAAAACAGATTCAAGTGATGTTTTCAGGGCTGTTAAAGTCCACGACAAACTGTAGATGATAACACAAGAGAGAGGTCAAGACTCTGCAGGTCAGTTGGAAGCATGACTCGCTGGAGTCTACTGCTGTACGTCTCAGCCACTGCCAGAGGCCCAGAAGATGCAAAGGGACTTTGAGGACCTCAGAACCATACCATGGCTTTCACCATGACAGATGTTGCAGTGGGCAGGAGAGAGGCTCATCCTTCTTCAGCAACTGGATGAGATGTGTCTGCCATGGTCCTTGTTCTTTTTCTCTGCCTGCTGGGGCCTGTGCTTGCTACCAGCACTTCTGTCTGCTTTTCAGGCTCTGAGAGCAGCCCACAGGCAGAAGTCCTCTAGAGGTGAAGTTCTCATGAGGGCTAGTGTTAATTGTCAGCTTGACAGATTTTAGAAGCACCTGGAAAATGGATGGGTGAGCATGCCTATGGGGGAGTGTCTTGATTGTTTTAGCTGTAGAAAGACCCACTCACTATGGATAAACCACACCCAGGGTATCCATCCTGAACCGTATGAAAAGGAGGAAGTGGGGCAGGGGAGATGACTCAGTGATTAGAGCGTGTCTACACAAGTGTGACTATATGAGTTCCGATCCTCAGAAAGCTCTGGAAATACCTGCTGAGCATGGTGGCCTTCCTGTATTCCCAGCCTTAGATGGTGGATGCAAAGTATCCTGGAAGCTGGCTGCCCAGCAAGAGTAGCCTTACAGGGAAGCTCTGACTGAGAGCCTCTCTCACAATGTACATGGTGAAGGAGTGATGGAGGGTAATTCCCAGCATCAGCCTTGAGTCTTCACGTATGCATGCTCACGTATGCAAACTCAGGCATAACATGTGCACACACATGCTTACCCACATACACAAACACATGCACAGCATATGCACATATGCATGCCCACATACGTGAACTCATGCACAGCATATGCACACAGATGCATGCCCACATATGCAAACATGTGTGTGGCTACATATGTGAACTTATGCACAGCACATAAACACATGCAAATGGAAAATGAAAGGAAATGATTGCATGAGTTGAGTGCTAGCATTCCTCACTCTCTCTCCTAACTCCAGATGCAGTGTGACCTGTGGCTTCAAGCTCCTGACGTCATACCTACCCTGCCACAATGGACTTTCCCCTTGATCTATGAGCCAAAACAAGCCCTTTGTCCTTCAGGGCTTATCACAGCCATAGGGGAAAAAACAAATCAGAAACCTGAGACATAGTTTGAGTGCCCAGGCTCTCTTGGTCTTTACCTGGGAAACCCTAGGTGGCTTTCTGGGGTGGAGCTTCTGGGTGGGGATGCATAAATGGTCTGCAGTGGTAACTTGACAGTACATGAGCCCATGTGCCCTTCCTTAGCAGTGTCTTCTGGGATTACATAAACTCCCAGGATCAGGGGCTGTGGGATGATCAAGACCCCACTCACCCCTTCTGTGGACTCTTCTTGACACCATCTCAGACAGAGAATGTCTAGAGTCTGGGAAATCCTTCTATACTATTTCTCTGAGTTCTTAAACAGGAAGCCAAAGTCCTTTATGTTAGTAACTTCTCTTTGTGTCTCTATCAATCTCTCACTTGATCTCAGGGGAGACTGTAAGGTGTCTCTATGTGAGTGTGTGTGCATAAGCAAGCATGTGTGTGTGTGTGTGTTTTTGTGTCCTATGTGAATGAATAGGCTTAAAGCATGCAACAACTTGTGAAAACACTATCCGCATTCTAAGAATGCACTCAGTTCCCCATCCACCCACAAAATCTCTGCCACTGAGGTACACTGCTGAAGGAGAATCTGTAATAGATGATGGGAAGCAGCCCCAGTTGGTGTGATAAACAGCAGTGGGATTTCTCTAGTCAGACATGATAGCCATCCCAATCCAACAGAACTTCTAAGTGAGATATGAAGAATGAAAAAGAACTAGGCAGACATAGAGGTAAGAGAGGGGAAGAGAGGCACAGGCAGTGGGCACAGCCTATGGAAAGGGCTCACTTGCATCTGCCTTTGGGAAGAAGGGTATTGCAGCAAAGTATTCAAGCTCAAATGTAGGAATTGATGGAGCCAGAGAGCGACATCAATGTGTTTAGCTTCAGTTTTCCCTATATTTGATAGAGGCCTCGCTTAGAGAAAAGAACATGTTCTTTCATAAAACAAGGGGGCACATGAAGTGATCAATGCCAGCCATATTAACTGGAGATGAGAATACCACAGAACATGTGACTCAGGTAAAGCGATAGCTGGAGCCATCCCCACTGTAGGTATTGTGTTGATAGAGCTTGGGTGTGTGGGTTTTGTTTGTTTGGTTTTGGAGACAAGATTTGTCTGTGGCTCTGACTATCCTGGATCTCGCTCTGTAGACCAGACTGGCCTTGAACTCAAAGATCTGTGTGCCTCTACCTCTCGAGTGCTGGCATTAAAGGTGTGAGCCACCAATGCCTGGCTCAGGTGTGTGTTTTTAAGAAGTAGAAGATGCTGGTTTTCAAGTGTAACTTGTTTTGTTTTAAGATATGCTTTAGGGTAGTGATTCTCAAACGGTGGGTCATGTCCCTCTTTGGCAAACCCCTATCTCTAAAAATATTTACTGTAAAATTCATAACAATAGCAAAATTAGTTATAAATTAGCAATGAAATAATTTTATGGTTGGGTCACCACAACATGAGGAATTGTATTAAAGAGTTGTAACATCATGAAGGTTAAGAACCACTGACTTAGGGTAACAGATCATATCTTCTGGACTGTGCACTTGTGAATTGTCAGCCACACCAAGTAGCTTACAACCACCTGTAACTACAGCTCCAAGGGATCCAACAACTTCTTCAGGCCTCTGGGGTTGGGGGCTGTACACATGCAACATATACACATATGCATATAAATAGATGATAAAATAGCTATTTAAGCCATTGACTGACATACAATAGTGTTGTGTGCCTATGGGGTACAATTTGATGCATTGACACATATTTCATTCTATGTTCATATTTCATTCTATGTTCATATTATCTCATCCTATGTTCATATTTCATCCCATGTTCATATTTCATCCTATGCTCATATTATCTCATGCTATGTTCACCAAATGAAGAGTTTGCCCTGTCATTGTACACATTTATCTTTGTGATGTGTGCACTTAAAAACTACTCTTCTCGCTGTTTTGAAATGCAAATATGAAGTTAGGTGTGGTGGTACATATTTGTCATCCCAGCAGTCAGGACTGAGGCAGGGGGATTGCTACATGTTTGAGGTAACCCTAATTTGCATTGCAAGTACCAGGGCTTCATAGCAAGATGCTTTCTTTAAAAAAAATGCGGGCAGAGTGATGCATTACTGACAGTATGGCCTTAATACTGTGAGATCCAAAACAGAACTTACTCCTTGATCTCTGACTCTGCACCCATGGGCCCATTTCTCCCCATATGCCCTTCCCCTAGCAAGGACCTTTGAGAAACTGGATAGAACTCTAATATTTATCACGGCCCCATAAACACACCCTTTGTCTCTTTAGGATCCATTCTTCTACCTGTTTCCACCAGTGGCCGGTTAGCCAAAATCCTCCTGGTAGACGGTCCTCCCAATTTCTTGTTGCTGTTAATATTTACTTGGTTAGTTAGTTCATCCTTTTAGACCAGGCCCATCTTTGAATATCTCAATTTTCTGGTAGTGACTGAATAGGGAAAGTGACTCTAAAAGATGTGATTTTAAACATCCTTACACAATGGTGTGCAAACATTTCACAGACTTCTCAGAGTTTCTGGCTGCCTTTGTCTTTCCACCTGGCTCAAACAGAACTGGCAGACATTCCCCTCTCCAATCTGCTCCCAGTTCCAGCCCCAATCCTAGTCTAATTTATTGTATGTGGTCTGAGGACTTAGCCACACAGGAGCACAAGGAACAAGTCAGTTTTTAACAACATAGGCGAGGTAGAGAAACAAGAGTAATGAGACGCGGACAGCCTAGCGTTCTGGAAGAACACAAATTTAACCAGAGATTTCTTACTTGGACTCATGCTCATTAATATAGAAAACACTTGCTGCCACATTTAATGATGAAGCTTTGTAATATGTCTGTAGCCAGCACAGAACAAATTAGTGTAGTGCAGATGGAGTCATAGAGGCAGCAGGCAAAGCTCCTGCTCCCACCTCAGCCCTTCTAGCAGACAGGGCATCTCTGGGATTGAGGACAACTGGGCACTACAGGTCCTTGATGAAGGCTTGCACCAAGACAGAGGGATCAACCATTTCTTAATAATCTCCTGCAGGAACCCACTGTGAAGACAGCAGCCTAAGGTGAAAGATTCTATTGATAACCTTCAGAAGTTTCCAAATATCTTAAACCTTGCAAAAGCAAAAATGGGGGCATAGAGGGACCAGCAAGGGTTCATTCCTACGTGCTTGCCAGTCTTTGGCAGCCAGTGGCACCCAGCTGGGCCTCAGCTAACAGAGGGTGGGAAGCCTAACCCACTCTGGGCAACTTTGTTTTGTTATGGCAGCTGCAGCTGCTATCCAGGCATCTTCCTGGGATGGCACCAGTCCTACCAAGACTGGTCTTGGTCACTTAGGTTGACTCAGTGTCTCTTCCCATAAGTTGATGCCTATGTCTTCCAGATGTGGAATGCGGCTTTGCCTGTGGGCTGGGGAGAGGCAATGAGTCTTGGTGATCTCACTTGGTCTTCACAAAAGTCTTGTCACAGAGAGATGTTATTTCACACATTAATAAAAAGGAAGAAAAAATTCAGATTACAGATTAGTCACTGTTGAAAGAGTACTGTCATCCTCAAGGTGGGGAAACTGAGACTCCAGCCAGCCAATGACTGGAGAGGCAGAGTTCTCCAGGATTAACCTGGCAGTCCCGGGTAGGCTGGCTCCCTCACCCTTGTGTTCCCAGAGCTGGAAGTGAATAGGTGCTCAGGAAGCAATAGCTGAGGGAATGAGATGTAGAGTGAATGGCAGAATGTCCAGGAGACCCACCCCTTCCATTTCATAATGCATCCTACTTGGCATCAATTCCCTTCTGGTTTTTTGAGGGTTGTCTCCTCCTCTAGTCTCTGGGAATTGAGCCCGTGACTCTCAGCAGAGAAGCCTGGCTCATGAAAGGGACTAGCCACTTGTTGAGACACTTGAGTCCCTTTCCCATTGTGCTAGCCAGCCTTTGTCAGATTGGCACTAGTTACAGTCACCTGGGCATATCTGGGGAACATCTTCTTTTTAAGAGCCTAGCCCACATGGCCAGTGCTACCTCTGGGTAGGTGATTCTGCACTGTATAAGAGAGAAAGCTGAGCAAGCCAGTGAGCAGCATTCCTCCATGATGTCAGCTTCAGCTCCTACCTCTAGGTTCCTGCCTTGGGTTTCTGCCCTGATTTTGCTTAGTGATGGACTATAAGCTGTTGCTTTTGGTTAGTGCTTTGTCACAGAATGGAAACCTAACCAGGGCACCTACCATGGCCTCTGCTTAGTCTCTGTTCACCCCTCCTAGAGTACCCTCCACCAGCTCCTTTGCAGGTGGGACCACTGTTGGCTCTACCCTCACTGTGTCTGTGACCAAGTCATTCAACTTCTTTGACTCTTGATTCTTTCATCTGTTAAAAGAGACAAATAACAAGGTTCATTGTGTGGCTGGATCAGACCAAGTCTGTGCAAAGACAGCCAGATGGTCCCACCACTAGAGTGTGACTGCAGACAGGGTCTTCCATGATGCATACATGGTCATTCACTATACTAGGCTCTCTTTGTGTGTTTGAAATACACATTTTTTCTTAAATAAGTGAACTCATGTAGATATTGCAGTGAAGCATAAAGACCATTTCTTTAAAAGTTTTTCTTCTACTTCATCTCCTTTATCTCCTCCTCATCTACTTCATGTGTACTTCTGCACTGGCTGAAGCCAAAAGACATAGGTCCTTTCCTTCCTCCTTTATGTGACCACCAGGGATCAAACTCAGTTGGCCAGACTTTGTGGCCAGTACCTTAACATCTGAGCCATCTCCCAGCCCATGAAAAACTATTTCTAAGGGAAATGAGGGCAAACACACCCCAGGGGCTCTGAGCTGTCTGAAAGGGTGGTGGAGGGGGCAGAGAAGTCAAATCTTCGTGTGCACAGATGGGGAGCAAGGCCTCAGCAACAGGAAATCAGATGGAAGCACCTTGATGGGTCCACATCAACTACAAGACATCCACTGGGGGAGTCCAGAGGAACTAGGTGCTGGTAATAACTTCCTCCAATGCAGAAGTCAGGTTCGCCCATCTTTATTTCCATCCGCTAACCCAAGCCCCTTCTCCTAAATTTTCACTATTGACTGCCTAGTGTGCCCACACTATCATGGTCCTGTAGGTACACCTTTCTCCTGGGTCCCTTATTTTTATCTCCAAATACTTGAGACATTTCCAGTGACTGTCCCATTCTTACTTACTATCCCTGGAAATGGTTCTCTGCATGTCTCTAGCAGAGCTCCCAGAAGGATCCAGGGTTCTGTTTCCTAAATATTTTCTAGGTATGTTAAGAGTTGGCTGAGTGATAACCACCTCTTGCCAGGTCAGTAAAATGTAAGTGAAGGCACCAGAGGCCACATCTCAGGGAGCTGTAAGAGCCAATGCAGGATTTGCTAGGCTTGTCCCTGTAGCTAGAAGCACTCTGTCATTCATTTGCATCTTTAAGAGAAGTTTAAAAAAAGCTCTCAGTGCCCCAGTGATAGACATGGAACATGGTCAAGAAAGCAGGGTTCTTTTTGGGGAAAGGCGCTGTTTGTTACCCAGCATGATTAAACTGCCTGATGCAGGATGATGAAGGCAACTGAAAATACTCACTGGCCATTGGTAATGTCTGATTGTCCTCTCAAGGATACCAAGAAATAGAAACAGAGACTGGCCATCAAAAGATTCCAAGGTTGAAAGTAAGGAGCTTCCATGGGATGATATAAAGAGGATGGCATTTCTCAGGTTCACTGTGGGAGTTTACAATTCTGAATCTGCTCCATCTTGACTAAAGGTCAGATAGTCCAAACCTATTCTTGCTCCTCAAGGAGAAGTAACAGGATGTTTGACCACAGGAGTGCCTACTGGATGTCTTGCTACTCAAAGACCAGGCAACAGGATGTTTAACTTAGGGCGTGGTTACCAGGTGTTCTGAGATATAAGGAGGTAATTATGCTTGATTGTTCCTTATATCATGGGAGGGAAGTCTTTTGCCCTCCTCTTTTGACTGGGGTATATAAGAACTATGAGCCATAAATTCGGGGCTGTTACAGTATTCACTGGAAGCCCTCCTGACTGTATCTTGTCTATTTCTTTCCTCAACCCTCACTTTTCAGGAATGTGTGAACAAGTCAACTGGTCCCAACAGTTCACCTCGTAATGGACATTGTGCCTTGTGCCCCACCATATAAACACCTGGTTAATTTTACCAGATCCCAGATCATGCTGAAATTGTGTTGGAATTACTTGCATTCTTTTTTCAAGAACTGACCCATTGTCCTTGATGCCTGGGCACCCCTTCCCCAATACACACGGTAGTAAATGCACACGGTAGTAAATGCACACATTGAAAAACACATTTTGTCTGTTTTCTTCATAAAGTGACATATGGTAAAAATATGCCTACATCCTAAATTAGCATTTTAGAAAATTAACAGCAAGCCAAGAACCCTGAGGCCCTTATCTTACCCAGTTGGCTAATTCTGGCAAGATTTGAGACTGTAGCTCTTGGCTGAGGTACTGAGCTACAGAGGCTGTCTTCCAAAGTGAATATGACCATGCATGAAACTCTTGAAACCTTGGGTTAGAGGCCACCAGACAGCAGAGAGACACCTGGGCTGAGAGAACCCACACCCTGCTATGGTTTAGAGTAGTTCTCAACCTTTCTAATGCTGCAACATTTTAATACAGTTCCTCATGTTGTGGTGATCCCAACCATAAAATTTTTATTGCTACTTTATGAACGTAAACTTGCTACAGTCATGAATCATAGTGTAAATATCTGTGTTTTCGATGGTCTTTGGCAACCCCTGTGAAAGGGTTGTTTGACTCCCAAGGGGTTGTGCCACACAGGGTGAGAGTCACTGGTTTAGTGGTTGCTGAGTAGTCCAAAGAGCATGAGTTAAAGGCTGACTCAGCAGCCTATGTAGCCAAAGAGGGTAATGAGGTTTCTGTGTAGAGTCTAAATAGAAGTTAGGTCACTGGGGGTGTGTCCTCAAAGGAGATATTAGGCTAGTCATTCCTTCCTTTGTTACTTTCCAGCCATGAGGGGAGTAACTTTATTCTATCATGTGCTCCCTCTATGGAACCATCTCGACTCAAAACCATTAGAACTGCCACCACCCCAATTCCCCAGCCATGACCAAAATCTTAGAACCCAAGACAAAACAGGTCTTTCCTCCTCTTGAGTACTTTGCCCTGCCTAGTCATCACAGAAAGCATCCAAGAGGAGAGGAATGGATCTATCTCCCCGTGACCCTCATAATACAGCAAGAGACATTGATCAGACTGCATGGTAGGGTCAATGCTGTGCCCCTTGCCATGGACCCAATGGGCTAGTATTGGGAACAGGAGTGTGTTGTTTGTAGAAAGGTGGCCACAGTGGCCTACACTCCCACAGTTTGCTGGGAAAGAAGATAACTGGAATATGATCAAGAAAGCAGTTTTTTAATCATGAAGTAGGTATGGCCTTATTGGTCTGAAAGTCCCAACAGCTCATCTGTGTGGGACGAATGACCAAACCAGGACCTGTGCCTGCTTGGGGAAATGCACTACTGTCCTCAAAAGATACTCACAATGGGGCACAGGTAAGTGCTACACGCTTACTGTCCAGTATCTGGGAGGTAGAGGCAATATGATTTTGAATTTGAGACTAGCCTAGGCTATACAGAGCATTCCAGCCTGGGCTCCAAAATGAGGGTCTCTCCCCTGCCGCTCTCTCTCTCATATCTTAAGCACTAAATTCACATCTTTTCATGGGTACCCCAAAATACTAAGGAAGTCCCTTGCTAGACTCTGAGAGAGGTTATTAGTCAGGGCTGGGGATATGAACTCAGGTCCTCATATTCGCACAGCAAGCACTTCACCCACTGAGCCCCAGCCCAAATTTAGTGCTTTCAAACTGATAGTGACCATCTATAAATAATGTGTGAGAAACACATTTAAACTCCAAATAAGTGGTGTCTACACTAATTACAGTTTAAGTAATCTCTCCCATAAGAATGCATTTAGTAACAGGCTGTGAGGTATAGTCTGTCATTCATCTTAGCTCATACAGTCCTGCTACCCAGGACCAGGCATCACCACATGCATCTCCACATGGGAGGAAGTTAGCACGGATGGACCCAGGATGCCAGGGCAGGTCTGTCCCTACACAGTCTTTAATCTAAGTCTCAGGGTCTCTATTTTCCAAAAGTCTCAATGCCTTGTGGTTCTTGCAAGGACAACCACAGTGGCTACTGATAGGCCAAGTCAGGATGGCTTCATGATCAATACCATGGCTTTCAGCATCCAGACTGGATGGCTACAAACCCCATCAGAACTGCCCACTAGGGATCTGTGGGTGTGCTGCCTGGTACATGCAGGAGACTCTCTGTATAGCATTACACCAGTATGTAGCCATACTTGTCCTTGGACTTGAGACCTCGTACAAGACATCAGTCTTTCCTGGAGAAGGAAGAAAAGCCTTCTATGACCTGCCATCAACAAATTTGGATCTGGCTGTGGCTCTTTGTTCTTGACAGGTTATACATGCACAACAGAGACTCCACCAAATGTCTGATTGGTACAGATCTAAACATCTCCCCCGACATCCACCTCTGCCTCCTGACTCTTGCTATGCTCTCTGGGTTTCTACATTTGACTCCCCCCCCCCCACTTTGGGCTCTCTGAAACCTCCTGTAACCAGTGGCCAGACAGCACATTATTCTATGTCCTCCCTAGCATCCATACTGCACTGTCAGAATTGCTCAGACATGCAACATGTGTTTTCTCTGGCGGGGAGCTGGCTGTCATGCCTTCCACATGGAGACCTGCGGGCACTAACTTTGAAGGTTTCAGGGGTCTCTTCAGCTGGTTGTTAAGTGTCTGACAGATGAAAATCACTCATGGTGGGGACGTTTTCAGCAGAGACGGTGCATGCTAGGACACAAGCCTTTTCCTGTTGGCATGCAGATTAAGTAGTGGGCAGCACATCACTTGATACATAACTTGGTTTTAGCCAGCGGATTCCATTGGAGGCATAGAGTCTCAGGTAGGTGATACAAAAGCCAGGGAGAAGCCAGAACCCAACACTGCAGCATCTGGCCACATCTGCATCATCTGTGGGAGTAGGTAGCAGTGCTCAGGGGTGCTGGAGCCAGCTGCTACTTCCTTGTATCACAGAACAGGTCTAAATTCAGCTTGCCTTCTTTTGCTTCCTGCCCAGTTTTGAAGACTTCCTCTGCCTTCCTGTTAGTTCCTAGCTGACCCTTTATGCTCTGTTAAACAGAACTAATTCCTACTGAAAGTCTCTGCGTTGTATAGATGTTTGATTATCTAATAGTACATCTGATAAAGGACACACCCATTTTGCTTTCTCAAGAAGAAGGGCTGTGCTCAATTGCATAGTAAACATTTATGGAGTGCCTACTGTATGCCTGGGCGGACCTGGTATCAGGATAGGAGATGTTAGGAAAAGCATGTCTCTGCCCTTGGGAACATATTGAACTGAAAAAAAGGCCAACATCAAACAACTAATTATATATTATTTCTTCAGTGGGACCTCCACCATCACTGGGTGATACTAATCTATAGGTATATATCTATGTGAGTCCTGCAGTGGATTAAAGGAACACACAGAAAACAGAGAAATGTGTCTCCCTTCCAGAATCACTGGTTCATCTGGCAGCATGGCTGTGTGCCAAGCTACAATTCCATGCAAGTTCCCACACCAAAGGAACATGGGGATCTGTAGCATCCAATTTGGGGGACCAGGGAAGGCTTTGTGGACAGCCTTGATAGTGGGTCACAAAAGATCTCTGTAAAATCAGCCACCAAAGGTTCTATCACCCACCAGGGACTGCCATGAGTACCCTCCACACAACCACAAGCCATGGTCCAGTTATACACACTGTTGGATCCCAGATGTTTCCAGGTGACTGTGTGTCCTGGATACATGGTCCTACCAGTTATTCTCAGTTTATATCACCATCTAAGCAGTTAGAGGATATCCCATTATATAGGTCTACTGTAAACTAATCAAACCCCCATTAGTGAATATTTAGTGCTTGGGTCAAGGGCACACAAACCCTTGGGCCCCAAGGCCTGTGCATGTTAGTGATCTGGCTGGGTGGTAAGCAGGACTCTATGCTTTCTGAAGGCCTGATCCTTCTTCCTGACAGAGGTATTAATACTTGCAGATGGTGATGCTTTGGGATAGTTAGAATAGTGTTTAGCACCTACTGGATGATCAATTAAGACTCACAATTGATAGGCTATAAGCATCCTGCTATATGATGTCAGTTTGTGCCACACCCATTTCAGTATCTAAAACACTCAAAGTGCAAATACAATCAAAAGCACATGCTTAAAACCCTGAGAGCTTGTTGGACAGTAGTGGTTTGTGCCTTAAAACCCAGAGGCAAGCAGACCTCTGTGAGTTCGAGGCCAGCCTGGTTTACAAGAGCTAGATCTAGGACAGGCTCCAAAAGCTCCAGAGAAACCCTGTCTCAAAAAAAAAAAGAAAGAAAGAAAACAAACAAACAAAACCCCTGAAAACTACCATCTGTTCACCCCCTCCAAAACTGTTATCAAGCTTTGGACACTGTAGGAGGTAGTGAATGAAGGCTTAGCCAAAGCTTCTCTCCTAGAACAAGTCATCCACAAACCAGCCAGCCAGGTTTCTTGATTTGCCAACCTTCTGGGTGGCATTCTGGAACCTAAAGCAAGAGGAACAAGTAAAGTCAGCCGCTTTTACTCTGATTTCTAGGAGGGAAAGCTAGAGTTGAGGCCATGTTTGAAAATATAGGTAAATTTTGAATTCTGTGGTTACTGAACACTGTCAGTCACAGTAACTTTCTCTGTGTGGTTGATGCAAGGGTGTGGAGGCCTGGCAGCCTGACTTAGCTCCCCTCAGAGTGCAACACCCACCCTCCACACCCACCCTGTCCCCCAGGGTCCAAGGCTCCTAGTAGCCCTGCTGACCACAGGTCCCAGAGGGTCCCAAACCTGGGCAGCACTTAGGAGAAAGCTACCGCAGGCACCCTGATCGCTGAGGTTGGTGGGGCTCAGAGGTGCTGCTGGTGGGGTTCAAGGACGCCCCGATATCCCGGCAGTCCTACCCAGGAGTCCGCTACTGCGTGCAAGGACCACGTGGAACAGGGAGGAGACCATGTGCAGTGGGAACAATTTTATGGTTTCTTTTGCCAACTGTCAGCCTCGTTCTGGGATCCTCCTTTCAAACCCCCTTGGTCTAACGGCCACAGGCACAGCACGCAGAAGGAAGAGCCCCCTTATTTGTTCTTGGAAAGAAAGGGGAAACTTGGATGCCTGTAGCGTTGGGTCATCCGCCCACAGTCCCTGGCCCGCACCTGCGGGTGCAGTTCCGTTTCCCGCCGGCAGGTGGCGGCACCGCGCAGGGCCTGGGGAGCTGGCCAGCTTGTAAACAACCCACAGGGTGGGTACCGGCCCCGTTGGGGGTGGACTCTTGTGTCTGCACGTGGATGGATATGCGGAGGGAGACACTGGGCCACAGAGGAAGGGAAGGGAGGAAAGAGCCAATACCTTGTTTGTGGGAGAGTCAAGCTTCCCGAATTGCTTTGGTTGTAGGGTGTGACTTTGCCTGATGGATTTCACGTGAGTCCCTGGAGAGCGCACTGTAGGAGGCTGGAATCTGTTTCAGAATAAGCAACGAGGGTGCAGGGGACTTGACTCTCAGAACGTGAATCAACAAATCACCCTGTGGGGCTCTGCACCAGTTGGAAGATTCACTTTCTTGTTCATCCTTTCCCCTCTCACTCTCCTTTCTCCCCTCTTCTTCTCCCTTGCTTTTCCTCCCTCTGCTTGAGCCTGGGGGTATGAAGCGACCCACTTTCCTCATTGTGGCCCGAAAGGGGGTGGGTTAAGTACAAACCGCCACGTAGTTCTTTCCTTTTCTACACCATCCTGCAAGAGGAAAATTAAGACCATTTTATCTGGAGGTCAGAAAGACTCCAGTCACCCGTCAGTAACAGACAGTGCTGCTTCCCCAAAGCCAATGCTTGCAGAGTTACTGAGAAATCTCTCCCTTCACAGCGACTCCTCCAGGTCGAATTCAGGGGTATCATTACTAGTTGGGAGGGTCTATTGCTACAAGGCCTTTCTTTAACCCCAACACTCAGGAAGCTGAGGACCTCCTCTGCAAGTTCTGGGCCATTCAGGGCTACATAGTAACAATCTGTCTTAAAAAACAAAGACAAACTAAACCCCAAAGATTTGGGCTTCAGAAATGGCTCCGTGGTTAAGAACACTTGTTGCTCTCACAGAAGACGCATGTTGGAGACTCAGCACGTGGAAGGTGATTCATAACGCTCTGCAATCTCCAGTTCCAAGAGATGCCTGTGTCCCATCTCCTCAGGGGCCAAGAATGCACATGGTACATGCCATAGATGCAGACAAAATATACATAAATGAGTAAATGTCATAAAAAACAAAACAAAACAGAAAGCTCTTTTAGAGATGACCCCACAGTGGAACCTCTTTCTGAACTTTCAAATCATGTCCCAAAAGGCTCCTAGGTAGCCAGATTCCTTCCTGCTGCGGTTCTTGTTGCTCCATTGAGGGCTGCAATCGAGATGCCTGACCGGAGTATAAACTGGTTTTGTTGTTACTGTTTGGTTGTTTTTTTTTTTTTTTCTATTTTAGATAAGTTTCAGTCAGCCTTTTGCTTGTATGCACATCCAATGTGCTCTGCCCTTCCCCATCTACCTCCTGACCAGGGTTCCCGAAGACTCACTAAGGAGGACCCACTTTGTGTTTTTTTTTTAATCAGGAAAGAAATTAATCTTCCAAATCTGCACATTTGTGGACAACTTTTGAAAGTTATCGGGGTGACAGGTCCATGCTTGCTCTACAGTGCATGGTACCCATTTCATTTCCTTTGTGTGTTTTGTGTGTGTGCATGCCCTTGCACGTGGAGGCCAGAGGACAACTCAAGTGTCATTCTGTTCCACCTGTATTTCCCTAGGCTGACCGTGAGCCCCAGAGGTCTGTCTGCCTCCCTGTTGTTCCTGGGTATAAACACCCATCCCACAAACTAGGCTTTTCCTTTTTCTTTCTTTCTTTCCTTTTTTTTAAACAGGTCCTGGGGACAGAAATGATGTTCTTCTAAGCCTCTTTTTCTTCTCCTTTATCTTAATTTGTGTGAACAAGAAAGATTAGGAACATTCTCGTTTTTCATGAGACACTTTTTGAGCTGCTCCTACCAATTTGTGAGGCTTCCTTGTTTCTAAGAATTTATTTATCATGCCATATAGTAAGCACCGGTGTGGGAAGTTTCCAAAGGCTGTCCAGGAACTGGTTACTCTGCAGTCATGGTTTTGTTGGTTACAGATAGTCTAAACTCCACTGATAGCCAGGTGGTTCACATGGGTGAAGCCTCCCTTTCTAGAGCCCCTCCACTCCTCCTTAGAACCATTTTTGCCGTCAAAAATATGCTTCACTGCTCTGCCAACTATGGTATTTGAGAAGTGGGTGTCTGTCTCCTGAAGAAATGACACTGTATTAGGCAGGATCTTAAGGTTTAAAATCCTTTCATCACTGTGAAGCTCCAATCCATAGACACAATCAATCCCATCATACTTCACCAAATAGAGAGTTGTATTTGTTGGCAGTTGATCTAGAACTATGGCATTCCACTTGGTGACTGGATCATTGCCTTCTTTCCATCAATGAGAAATTCTGTGGCCCACAATGTTATCCAGGGCCTCTAATGGTCTGCCCAATTTCTGCTTCTGGAGATATGACCTGTCTCTCCTCCTGAGAGGTGGCCTGCTTCTTATAGTCACAGGCATGTTCATCATGATTGTAGACCTAGCGTGGTAGCCCAAAGCACTCCTGCTCCACTGCCTTCTGGCTATATTTCTGTGCTTGGGCTTCATAGCTGTCCACTCTCTGCGTTGGAAGAACTCATCTGTTTAAACCAGATACAGAGTCGTTGCCTCCACCATGAGTGCCTGCAAGGATAAGAAGGGGAGGATATGAGGCCAAGGCTCTTTTCTGGAAGAAATTTGGGGCAGGTGATGAAGGCAACACTAAACAAGTTTGGATATGTAAATGTAATTCTGTCATAAGAAATTAATAGGAAAATTAGCAAATTATTCATTACAGCTCAGTATAAGTCTCAGAGATACATTCCTGTTGCCCAGAGGCAATTAGCCTCTGCCAAGAAACCTACTCCTTGACTGACTAGATCAATAAGGGGAGGAGGTATGCCTGTCCCCAAAGTGAGTAAGCAAAATCAAAACCAAATGGCAAAGAAGCCAGAATGACCACACCTCTCCTTCACCCTCAAGCCATGAGTTAGGTAGCTGCACGCACAAACAACTGCCTAAGTTCATGGCACTCCTGTCCCCTGGCTTTTTGTATTGTTTCTTGATCCAGACCCAAGTTTGTTTGATAAAGCCATTCTGTGAGTATCGTGAGTACCGCAGGACCCACTGCAACAAGAAAGAATCATGAGGCAACAGCAGCCATTTAGAAATAAATAGTATCTTCTAAAATACCTACGGATAAAGATCTTTGCCATTTTAGTGGAATGATAAATTTGATATTGTTAGCAGAGATAAACTCAAAAGAATATCTGGCCTATACCATCCCCGCGGCTATCAAACATGGGAACCAGTAAAAACATACAAAGTGGACACCCCCCAGAGTTTTGAAGGAAGAAGAGACAGAGAAGAACACTTATAACAGAAAAAATTCATCAAGATGAAGTCTCAATCCTGAACATCTATGCCCCTAATACAAAAGCACACACACATGTAAAAAAAATTACTAGAACTCAAATCACACATCAAACTCCAGCCACACAGAAAACAATCCAAAGAATCAATGAAACAAAGTGCTGGTTCTTTGAGAAAATCAACAAGATTTACAAACCATTATTGAAACTAATAAAAAGGCAGAGAGAGACACTCAAATTAACAAGATCAAAAATAAAAAGGACATAGCAACAGACACTGAGGAAATTCAGAGAATCATTAGGTCTTACTAAAAAGACTGTATGCCACAAAAGCAGAAAATGTAAAAGAAATGAACATGTTTTTAGAAAAATACCATATACCAAAATTAAATCAAGACCAGGTGAACAATTTAAATAGACCTAGAAGTTGCAAAAAAATAGAAGCTGTCATCAAAAA
>JAQHUG010001083.1:0-13167 GCA_028555095.1 Dicrostonyx torquatus
GCAGTAAAGCTCTTGCCAGTCACAGTAAGCTCCAAAAACATAAAAGAACACATACTGGAGAGAAGCCCTTTGAATGTAATCAGTGTGATAAAGCTTTTTCACAGCGCTCTACACTCCAAATACACAAAAAAACACATACTGGAGAGAAACCCTATAAATGTACTGAATGTGGTAAATTCTTTGCATGTCATAATTATCTTCAAGTTCATAAGAGAACACATACTGGAGAGAAGCCCTTTGAATGTAATCAGTGTGATAAAGCTTTTTCACGACGCTCTACACTCCAAATACACAAAAGAACACATACTGGAGAGAAACCCTATAAATGTACTGAATGTGGTAAATTCTTTGCATATCATGATTATCTTCAGGTTCATAAAAGAACACATACTGGAGAGAAGCCCTTTGAATGTAATCAATGCCATAAAGCATTTTCACAGAAGTGTAATCTCCGCGTACATGAAAGAACACATACAGGAGAGAAACCGTATGAATGTAATCAATGTGGAAAAGCCTTTTCATATGTTAATGTTCTCCAATATCACCAAAGAACACATAGTGGAGAGAAACCTTATAAATGTAATCAATGTAGTAAAGCCTTTGCATGTCATAGAAGTCTCCACATCCATCAAAGAACACATGCTGAATAGAAACTCTCCAATTTTAGTCAATGTGGTAAAGCCTTTGTATATGTCATCAGGCTTTAAAATCTTGAGAAAAAAATCATACTGCAAAGAAACTTTTTTTTTTCAAGACAGGGCTTTTCTGTAGCATCAGAGTTTGTTCTGGAACTCACTTACAGAGGAGGCTGGCCTTTAACTCACAGAGATTTGTCTGTCTCTGCCTCCTGAGTGCTGGATTTAAGGGTGTGCCAGCAGAGTCTAGGCAGAGCAACTCTTTAAGTTCAATTGGTGTAGTAAAGTTTTCCTCTTCTTGGTAGTCTCTATTCAAGAATAAAATCGTAGTGGGTTATAGGTCTATTAAAGCCTTTGCATATCACAGTACTATTTGAGGCTCCGAGAAGATTCATACTAAAGGGAATGGGACTATAAATGTTTTGGAAATATCTTCAGCCAACACACATTTCCTTACATAAGGTTGGGAAGAACAAAACTCTACAAGTGTCAAATCTGCTCAGGCATTATCAGGTCTCTCTTTTATTTGCACCTGCAAAATCGTATGAGCAGTTTTCATTGCAGGATAGAACTAAATGGTACAATTTGATTTAAAAAATCTTATAACAATTGAAAGTGATAAACTGCTATCTCTTTTTTTCTTTTCTGTGGAATGTGTTATTCTGTGGACTAAACACTTGTTCATAATCTTTTCTCAGAACCCCAAATTAATGCTGTAGTATTGTCTCAGTAATAAAGTTTGTTACTGCTAACCCTGATGACTTGAGTTTCTTAGTGTATATACCAAGTGCATGCCAGATACCAGTGGAGCCACAAGAGGGTATCTGATCCCCTGTAACTGGAGTTAAAGAGAGTAGTAAGCTGTCTGGTGGTTGTGAAATTCAAAGTCTGGTCCTATGGATGAGCAGCCACTGTTCTCATCTGCTGAGCCATCTATTCAGCCAAGTGAACCTGTCATTATAGCAGTAAGGTGTGAATGGATGAACCTGAGTTCACCTCTACTTCAACTCTTGTGACCCAAAAGAAATACAAGATGGATAATAGCATCGTGAACCAACTCAGACATTGTGCACAAAGATGTCTCTGAGCCTAAATCTCGACAAAACAAGGGAAAAGTATGAAAATTCTTGAGGAGAGAAACTGGCACTACAAGTGCTTAAGAAGTGACTGACAGTTGATAAAACCACAAGACTGAGTTTTTCCCAAAAGTGGTAAATAGTCAGCAATGGGATCCCACAAGGACACTGGGCAGGTGGACCCCTGCTGGAGTTTACACCTCCTGTAAGGACAGAAAGGGAAATTACAGTGGTGAAGAATGATTTTTCTGAATGGGGCCATAGTCTGCTTCCCTGATGACTGTGAAACTTTCAGTTAGGAGTCTTGAATGTAGTGACTCACAATGACATGCAGATTTTTAAGAAATTCTGGGACTTAAAGTGAAATCACTCTAAGACTTGAACAGGCAGGCATTTACAGAGAGCTGTGGAACCTTGAATTGTTAGTGGGGTTGCTTTGCCTGTTGTAATCAGATCAAATGGCCAGAGGGCAAAGCTTGTGCTGAACCTGCAGACAAGTTCACTACCGTTCTCTCTGTATCCTCCCAGCTGTGGTGATTCACCTCCTGCAGATCTACTTTTTTTTTTTTTTTTGACAACTGTATTTAGCTATCATTGACATTTTCCTACAGACTGATACGTTCAGGTCACGGAAAACTAAGAATATTCTAAAGAGACAAATCTCTCCCTATGGCCAACAACTAATAAAATTGTGGACCCCATGAAATTTAAATTTGCCTAGAAATCTCATTCTGGGAAATGACTGTGTCATCATAGTGAGACTTTCCCAATTGAAGAAATATTTACTGTTTTATCTGACCACATTACAGGGGACACAAGAGAAGGGAATTGGGGAGAGATTTGTAGATGGGAATAATCATTATTAGGCTTCATTAAACTGCTTAGTTTGCATCTATTTTACTTTCTATCTAAACCTGTTAGGACCCCTAGGGTACACTTGTTACCTTACATTTTTCTCACTGTTCCAAATTTGTCAAACGAAATAAAAATCATGCTTTTAATTGTAATTAATAGTTTACTTTTGTCTTTTTTTTTTTGACTTTTCGAGACAGGGTTTATCTGTAGCTTTGGAGCCTGTCCTGGAACTAGCGCTTGTAGACCAGGCTGGTCTCAAACTCACAGAGATCCGCCTGCCTCTGCCTCCCGAGTGCTGGGATTAAAGGCGTGTGCCACCACTGCCCGGCTACTTTTGTCTTTTCTACTGTTTTTAGTTTTCAAAAATTTCTTATTTGAAATTTTATATTCATTTGACATACCAACACAGTTCCCTTTTTCTCCCCTCATCCTGCTCCCACCCTTCTTTCCTCCAACTCACCTCACATCCACTGCTCCTAAAGGGTGAGGCCTCCTTTAGAGAGACCACAAAGCCTGGCACTTTAAGGAGAAGGAGGAACAAGCCCCTCTCCCTATGTCAAGGCAGAGCAAGGCATCCTACCATAGGGAATGGTTTCCAAGGACCCAGCTGATACACCTGGGATACATCCTGTTCCCACTTCCAGGGACCCCTTAAACAGACCAGGGTACACATCTGTTGGCACATGCAGAGGATCTAGTTTAGTCCCACTCAGGTTCTCCAGCTGTTGGTCTAGAGTCCAGGAGTTCCTATTAACTTAGATCAGCTGTCTCCATCATGATCCTAACAACCCCTCCCTCTTGTTCATATAATCTTTCCTTCCTCTCTTTGACTAGACTCCAGAGCTCTGTCTGGTGCTTGGCTGTGGATCTCTGCATTTGCTCCTATCAGTTACAGGATGATGGGTGTATGATAACAGTTAGGGTAGTCACCAATATGATAACAGGGTAAGGGCTGGTCAAGCACTCTCTCCACCATTTTAAGATTCTTAGAAGTGGGGGTCAATCTTGTGAATTTCTGGGAATTTCTCTAGAGCCAGATTTCTCCATAAACTCCTAATGGCTCCCTCTATGAAGATAACTCTTCATTGCTCTCCCACTCCACTCCTCCCCAACTTGTCCATCATTTTCATCACGTTCTCATTCCCATCCTCTCCTTGCTACCATGCCCATGCCCAGTTTACCCAGGAGATCTCACTTAATTCCTCTTTCAAGGGCAATTTATGCATCACTCTGAGGCTCCTCCTTGTTATCTAGCTTATCTGGATATATGAATTGTAGTCTGCTTATCCTTTGCATTTATCATTTAGTATCCACTAATGAGTGAGGATGTGATGTGGTTTTCCTTGTGGATATGGGTTACCTCAGTCAGAGTGATTATTTGATAGTTTCATCTTGTTTCCTGCAAATTTCATCATGCCATTTTTGACAGTCAAGTAATATTCAATGTGTAAATGTACCACATTTACCTTGAACATTCTTTGGTTGAGGGGAATTTTCTTTTCAGATTCTGGATGTTATGAATAGTGCTGCCATGAACACAGTTTATCAAGTGTCCTTGTGATATGAATGAGCATTCATTGGCTATATACCCAAAGTGTCAATGTTGGGTCTTTGGGGTAGATTGATTCACAATTTTCTGGTATATCGCAATAGATGATTTCCAAAGTGGCCGTACAAGTTTGTACTTCTACCAGCAATGGAGTTGTGTTCCCTTTCCTCCACATGTTCTCTAACAAAAGTTGTCCCCAGTCTTTTTGCTCTTAGCCATTCTGACAGGTATACAATCGTGTCTCAGAGTCCTTTGATTTGAATTTCTCTGATGACTTAGGATGTTGAGTATTCTTTAAATGCCTTTTGGCCAATTGAGTTTTTTGTTGTTATTGTTGTGAATTCTCTGTTTTAATCTGGACCCTATATTTAAATAAATTACTTTGTAGTTTTATGTCTACTTTTTGGAGATATATGCATATAATATATATATATATATATATATATATATAAAATTTTCAGAAATAGTGTGACTATAAACTTTTGACTGTTCTAACATCACTCTGTAAACTAGATTGTCCTAGAACATCAGAGAGATCTGCCCACCATATGTCTAGAGTGTCTGCATTATTGATGGGCCCATCACAACTAGATGACTTGTTCTTTGTGTTGTCTCAATAGGGAAGAGTGCCTGAACCTGGGTTGTTAGGGTGGCCAGGACATAGTCTCTGTTTCTAACTGTTGTAACAAGAAGGCAGCTATCAAATGCAGTCCTTCTGTTGTAAAATCTACTGGCTTCCATCTATGAATAATACAGTTTTCCTTCATTATTGAATATGTTATAAGCCATCAAGGGACCAGGGCACAGTTCTGACATTATTCTATAAATGGTGAAACCCAGGCTCACAGATATAATTCCTTTTTGAATAGAGTTAAGTGTAATGCTGTTTTTGCTCCTGTGAAGAAGGAGGAGCTGAAGTAATCCATGTCAGGCAGGGTGGCACAGACCTGTAGCCAAGGTACTTAGAAAGTAGAGTCAGGAATGTCAGGATTGTTAATTTGTCTGAGGTGAGAATGGTAAATTGGATATGGAGGGAGACCCAGGTTTCCAAGGATGACTGTGATTGATTCAGGTCAGTGTCCAGAGTGCTCCCTGCAACTCTCATAGGCAAAAGCAGCCTTTTTCTAAGGTTAGAAGAGCTCAGTAAGTCGGTTTGTTTAATAACAGTTTTCACAGTGATTTTTTTCTATATTTTTGCTCTTTCCTTTCATATGTGTGAGAATTGTGAGAATGATACATCTTTTAAATATCTTAGTACTTCTTTTAAGTGCAGATCATAATGCTTGATCTAAAAGAAAGATTTGCTCTCTAAATCTTTATTGTTCTGGGTGGCTGGACTTGCAATCTCCTTTCCCTATTTATATTGTTCAATGCATATCTTGGGATCTGAACCTAAGAAAGACATAAGGATGACAGCATATGTGCAATGCAAAATCTGTTCTAAGCTGGCTCCTCTTTTAGCATTAACCCGAGCATGATGTTATTACTGAGATTTTTATTTGTTTGTCTTTGAAGTGTTTAATTTATTTCTGGGAAGGCATATTGATTCTATCAAGCCTTTTAGAAAAATATTTTTGAGACAAGCTCTCTTATGTTGACATGGGTAGCCTTGATCCCAATCTGTTATTCTCTCCAGCAATGACCTTTCTGTCCTTTTGATTAACACAACTAAATTTTAAATATAGCCTGTACCACCACAGAGTTTAAAATTAGCCATTTGAGTCATGTGATCAAATGTCCTTTGAACCAACAGGAAAAGGATTTGCATATGGAGTCTGGTTTCTCTCTCACATCGGAATATGAGGAAGTTTATTGAGTACACCACAGGGGGATACAGGGAGGGTAATCAGTTTCTGAAGGCAACATTATGAAAAAATACTGATTATGGTAAGTAAACAGGGTCTCCTCAGCACTTTTCAGGGTCCAACTGCGGCCTTACAGCTGATGAAGGAAATGTCTCAGGGTAAAGAAATGAAGCCCCTCTCACATGGTTTTTCCTCACCATGTCTCTATTGTTCTCTATTTCTTGTTCTCCCCTTGTCCACACACAGAATCTGTTCTAGTTCTCCTCAAATAGTGTGTGATCATTTCCTGGTCTGTAAGGTTTAGCAGTTGGAAAGTCTCACTCTCTGATCTTAAAGCAAATTAAAATACAAATTAAATGTCCATACAACCACCCAGCTCTTAAATAAATCACACACGGAGAGACCTAGTCTTAGGACATTAGGACTTGGATTATTTCTTGCAAGTTTTCTTAAATTAAATTATCCCAACTTGCTTTTGCCTCTGTGTTTGGATATTTCTCTTACATCTGTAAATCTTACTTTCACTCTTTCTCTGTGTTTTGCTATGTAGCTGGGTGACTGACCCCTGATGTCTTTCTTTCCTTGTTCTATCTTGCTCCTTCCTTCTCTCCTCCCAGATTTCTCTTTCTGTTCATTCTCTCTCTTGCTAGCCCCATCTGTCCTTTGTACTGTCTTGGTATTTGCCATTCAGTTCTTTGTTAGAACATCAGTTATTTTAGACAGGCATAGAATCCCAGCTTCACAGACTCAAACAAATGCAACATAAACAAAGGAAACACTACATCTTTCCATCATTAAAACAAATGTTCCACAGCATAAAAAATGTAACACACCTTAAAATAGTATTCCATTACAGCTGAGTGTCTTACTGTTTGTGGCTTGCCCAGCTTACTTTCTTCTACCACCAAAAATATCCAGTGCCGGGGTGGCACCAACCATAATGAGCTGTCCATGAAAAATCAAATGTTGAACAAGAAATTCTCCACAGAGCTGACTACAGGCTACTCAAATGGAGGTATTTGATAAACTAATATTCCCTTTTCCTAACTAATCATTCCTTGTAATCAAGATGAATAAAGAAGCAAACTTACAACATATACAGTAATAGATGCACACAACCATGCCATTTTTGAAACTATGAGCACTAGGTTTTCCATTTTAGGTCCCTGCAGTTTCCCAACATGCAGCATAGTGACAGCCATCTCTTTATCACCAATCTGTATTGCTTTCAAAGTATATCAAATCTGCATAGGGATATTGACATAAGCATGCCCACTGCTGTTGGTGGCAATCAAATTGAATATGTAGATTCATTCCTGTGTGAGCAATTTTAAAAGGAAGGTCATTTAGCACCATCTACCATGTTTGCATTTATTGACTTTCCTTGTTTTTTTTAGATATATATGTTATAATTTCGGCTATATGTCTTACTCATTGTTTAAATTTCATTTATTATTTTTATGGGGAATATTACATAGAGTGTGGAGAACAGGGTACAAAGCAGTACCAGAATTGATAACTGCTTAAATGGCTGGATCTACTATGTTCCTGCTGATGTGGTTTCATGTTGATACTCTTATGTGGAGTTCTCCTGTGCATGGCTGCTGTGTAGTTGTGTGGATAGTTCCTTTCATATGATATGGCCTTTCCTTCATGACTTTGTTGTATTTATCTATTAGTTATGATAATGGTCTGTTAATTCCTCAAAGGTTTCTACACATATTGACTGATCATTATCGTAGTTCTATAGAAAATGGCATCCCTAGGATATGGTATTTATACGGTTTATAGCATTGTTGGAGTAAGTGTGACCTTGACTAAAGATGTGTGTCACTCTGGAGATGGGCCTTGAGGACTTCTTTGCTAAATCTATGTTCAATGTGGTAAACTGTTGTTTGTGCCACCTGCTTACCAAGATGTAGAACTCTCAGCACCTTCTCCAGCACCATGTCTGCCTGCATATGGCCATTGTATCTCATCATCTTGACAATACCCTAAACCTCTGAACTGAAATTCAGTCCCAGTTTTCCTTTATAAGTTTTACCATTATCATCTCTCTGTTCACAACAACATAAATACTAACTAGGACAGAAGTTGGTTATAAGGACTGAGGTATTATGATAGTCCAGGCCATGGTTTTATTGTCAGGAATATGGACTTTATGGTGACCAAATTGACAACTCACTCTCCTGATGACATATTTCCCTTAATAGGTGTAGCAGATGAATGGATCTATGGGCCTCAAATGTAACTGAGAGATAGATTACTTATCGAATATGTGTAATGTCCTAGATTCGGACCAAATATTTCAGAATGAAAAAGAATATAAAATCATCCCTTTTACATCCAATGGAGTGGTGTACAGCAAAGCAGGAAGTTTTACAGAAGCTTCTAAATTCAGCCACTCTCCATTTTTTAACTTTAGTTGAGCATAGAAAATGACTCCACTTAGAGGATTCAGTTACCAGATCTCCTCTCCCAAGGGAAAGCAGCTCTTAGGAAAGAAACTGAGCCTTACCAATCACTGTAGAATTTTCTCAATATTCAAGGAAATTTCCCTCACTTTCCTGGGCTATTTTTTTCAAAAGGAAAGTGGGAAACACATTGTACATAATTCACAATTAATCTGGGATACCTAGGCAGTGAACAGGAAGCAGCCACGAAGTGAAAAGACACTAATGATCCTAAAATGCCACTAGTCTGACTTCCCTTCTTCTGATTGAAACCGGTGGCTTCCAGTGGACTAAGAAATGGTGAGGAACATAGAAAAGGGGATGACCCACATTCTTCTAAGGTATCCTCTCATCTCTAACCTGCCACCAACACGGCAATCTCCTCAGACCCCAACAACAATGGCAACCATGACAGGGAAAATAAGACTTTAGGTAGTATGTCATTATTTGCAGAGACCCTGAGGACAGAGGCATAGTTATGAATTAAGTCTCAGGCATATGTCAGACCCACACTGGCCTAAGAGGGAAGGTGCCACACTTGCCATTCAGGTAGTGACCTAGTCCAGAACCTTGCCAAGCTTAGTGAGGTGCAAAGAAGACAAGAAGAGCATAAAGGCTGGAGGAACCTTATAGGATGCTTGTGGGAGGAACCTTCTCACCCAAGCTGACGGTGGACTGTAGTGGCCCATGTGGTAAGCAAGATGGTAGATATGCATAGCTGGTTTAGCAAAAGTTATGCTTTCTTATGCTGATGGTCATCACATAAGTTTCACACTTTCAATTCCTAACTATGTTCCAAATCCTATCTCTACAAGGTTGTTCACTTATGCAAAATATATACAGATCAGGTCAGTCTCTAACAGAAGTCTCTCGTTTCAGGACGGGGATCCTGGGAAAGAGGCTCTAGCCCCAGGGCAGACTGAGGTGGGATCTCTCCAGAAGTGCAGAGCTGAGCACTGGTTATAGACTGTTCAGTGGGCATCATGTAGACAGTTTTAGTACTGTTTCTGGTTATCTTGAGGGAGTCATGTTACTCTCTTCTTGTTACCTATTGTAGCCTTGTTGGTAGTGGGTTTCCTGATGAAGCTCTTTTTACATGTCTAAAAGGCATTGTATTTGGTTCAGTGCAGTAAGGATTCTGAATCACATATATGCTTTGCCATGAATACCAAATAATAAAACATGATGCTTTGGATTAATAATGGTATTGACTCTTCACTGGGAAGCTGAAAAATTGGAACCCAAAATTTTCTGGGTACAGTTTGTTGGATGCAAACTTATTTATTGATGACTTGTGGGACAGCCTCCACGTGCATGATTCAAAGGGAAATCCAAAGACTTGGCATGTACTAGACTTTTCTATCTGAGGGATGTTAGGGAAAAAGACACTCACACTTTCTACTGATGGTTTTCGTCTCAATTCTCTATTCTCTGTGTTCTTCCACATTCTTTCTACTGTATTCATTTTGTACAGCTTATGTAACCCAACAAATTTTTCAAGCAATATGGGAAGTGCAATGTGGTTGCATTGTGTTTCTCAAGTGAATAATTGTAATGAATACAGGTAAAAACATGTTTTCCAAATGCTTTACATAATTAAAATTTTATGTTTTACTGGTGAAAAACAAATTATCCCAAGAACCCATATACATTCATACATACCCAAGCACCTTGTTATCGTTCAGCTGTGTAGGCAAACAAGGTATTCTTCTCAGTCAGGGCTTTTACTGCCAGGCTTTACTTTGAAGTTACAAAGAAAGTGCTAATTACTTTATTACTTTTCTTGAAAGGTAACCGTATAAGGAATTTTGAAGGAATCATTAACCTAAACTTTTATATATGAAAAAGAATCTGTCAGGTCTAATTTTAATCTTTTTTCTAAATTGTTTTTATTGAGTTATGTAAATATTTAGGGTGCATACTCACTCATCAATAAATTATGTTATATCAGGATTGAAAGTAAAATGGGAATAAGGAAATAGTTATTACCTTTGGTCATCAACCAATCCTAACAGGAAAGACATGTCAGCTAATGATAATTGGGCTGCTTTGTTCTTGCTCCCTGACTTTAAAGAGTTCCTCATTCAACTCTGTGCCCTTCTAAAACTTTAGATTGGCTTCTTAGTTATTTCACCTCATAACTATTTGAGAAAACTTTTTAGTCTAATTTTAAGTTAATTTAAAGCTTTGTTTCAATTATGTTGTACCCCCAAACCTGTGAACAATCTCCCAATATTAAGATAAAAATTCAAACTAGTTGAGCTACTGGGACTCAATTTTTTCTTGATTATTATTCTGTTTCACAGTCTATACACATCTTAGTAGAAACTCATGTTCTAGCCGCTTAACACTTTTTATATTTTATCATCAAAAGTATTTAAACTGACATTATTATTGATTAGACAGCACAACAAAAGAAGAACTCATCTTCATAGTAATGCATGAGTAGTAATTGCAAAGGAATGGGATGTTTCCGTAGGCAAAACACACCACATTATAGGTAGTGGTGATTTCCCCGCACCTATTCACACCAAACCAGATACCAGAAGCAAATATATAAAGACACAACAGAAGAAAAAGACATTCTGTTATCCTTGTCTAGGAACCTTGATTATACAAGATTCTCCCACCAGGAATTGTCCTTCTCCTGGACTGACACTTTGAATTTTATTTGCCACCTGCTGCCCCTCTAACATGACCACTGGAAGATATCAAAACAGGCATCTCAAAAACAAACAAAAAACATAACAAGTTGGGATATGGTTGTACACATCTTTGCTCCTAGTACATGGGAGGATCTCTGTGATTTCAAGGCCAGTTTAATCTACAAAATGAGTTCCAGGATAGTCAGGATTTTAACACTGACTATTTTTACACTGAAATCGTGTCTTGAAAAGCAAAACAAAATTTAAAAAGCCCCACAAAATAAACCATAACTGGTGTTAAAGAAATGTCTCACTTGCTTCCCTGTCTAATTAGAAGAAAAGAAGCAATCTTGCCATTATTCCTACATTTTATCAAATGTAAGCTGATTACTTCAAATAATCTATCCTAGGGCTTCAGTTGGGTCCCCTTTAACAATGTGCTACAAGATTAGACAATTTTCCTTCCTGATTTTGGTCTGGCTTTCATCTGATCAATGCTTATTATGCTTAGATTTACTCTTTGTGAACATGGAATATTCATTATGTGCCATTGCATGTTGGAAATGCATAAGGTAGAGTGTAGTCAGATAAAATGTAGCTATCACTATATAAGAGTTGGAGAACCCTGTAGATGAGAATGACAAATATCCCCATGTTTTCAAATAATTGTTTCCCTGGTTTCTTTTTAGAATTGTTTCTTTTTAGAAATGAGCAGTGTTGTGGATTTTGAATGGAATGTGCTCAAGGGCGGGGGCTTTGAGTCTTCAGAAGTCTGGAGTCATAAACCGTGTGCCCTTTACCTCCTTCTTGAGGTTCAATATGCAGCTCTAAGCTTTCTCTTCTTTGTTTACTAGAACTGTAAGCACAATATAATGTTTTATTTTATAAATTGCCTTGGACATGCTGTGTTTTATACACAAGTGTTTTGTGGACAATGAGAACACAGAAAAATCTTTCCTTCCAATTATAGAAACCTGAGAAAAGCTTTTTATATCTGTAGTTCTAGAGCAGATAGCATAAAGCTTGTCTTTTTCTATTCCTCCCCCCTCATCTACCTGGTTTATGTGTGTGTGTGTTCTGATTTAGACTATGCAGCACATGGTTTGAATCTCCCAGTGATCTTCCTGTCACTCTACCTGGTGCACTGGTACTGAAAGAGTGCAGTACTATGCACAGCTGGAGAAATAACTTTTACAGTGCATATCAGTTTTTCCTATGGTTTTGTTGTGGTTATTTTTACAAATCAAATTTGAATCATTACTGCATGTGTATGCGTGTTTTTCCAGTACGCATATCTTTATATGCCATTCATTGCTGGTGTCTAATGAGGCAAGCAGATGGTGTTAGAACATGTGATGCTGGAGTTACAGATAGTAATGACCTTCTATATGTACTGAAAATGGAGCCTGGGTATTCTGGAAGAATCTTCATCACTCTTAACTGCAAAGGTATTTTCCAACTCAAGTTTTCTCTTCTTCATTATTTCCTGTCCAAGGCAGCCTAATCATGGTCAGACTCCTGATGCTGATTTAAAAGATTTGAATACTGTACGTGAGAGAATTAACATTATGTAGGGGTGAAGTTCCTAATTTTTTATCCAATAAAATATTGTCAGCCCCTAAACCATAATACTACACCTAACAAAACAAAATCATCAGATTGGTTTTTTTATATTTCTGCATATTTGTTCATATATCCTTAAAATTTACAACATTGGAAGGGAAAGATTTGGGAAGGGATGAATGTACGACAAAATACAGAAAAGTGATATAATGTCTTTCAATTATAACATTCAGAGATAAACTTTAGAAAAGAAGAAGGCTAGAGGGACGCCTCATCAATTAAGAGCACTGGGTGTTATTACAGAAGACTCCAGTTCCATTCCCAGACCCCACATGGTAGCTAACAATTTGCTGTAAATCTAATATCAGAATTCTTGTCCCTTTTCTGGCCTCTGTAATTACTGTGTACATACACAGGCAGACAGATCACACATATAACTGAAATGTTCAAAAAATAATTTAGGAAAAGGATAGAATGCATTCTCTACAATGGTGTCACATCCCTGAGAGAAGAAGCAGCCAGGGTTAGTCAAATATACTCATTCTGGTCTTGCATGGAAGCAACTCTGGCCTTCTACTGAGCCAGC